>VNJS01004730.1:0-15188 GCA_008042575.1 Drosophila watanabei
CGGGCGTATGTAAACTTTATATTTGTGTATTAAAATAAATGCATTTATTGCTTATTCCAAGTGGTTTGTTATATCCAATTCGCCGGGAAAATCCTTTCAGAATTATAATAATGTTTTGTAGGGGGGCGATCCTTCCACAGAAGATCCTTTAAATAAAGTTGGTAGGCAGAGGGCACAGGGGATACAGGGTGTCGCCTCCTGGCGTGACTGACCACCTCGGGTACGTCTGCTCCCCAAAGCGGCCGCATATCCCAAGTCTCGACTTGAATAGAGGACACTCTAAGGCTGTCAGGCCACTTTGAATGATGCCTTGCAGCCTTTCCAGAGCGGATCCTGACTCTTGGAGGACAGCCAGAATGTTATATATATATATATATATATATATATATATGTTTTAAGATGACTGGAAGACAAATTCAATGGGAATGGCGAATTTACGGCTTCTGTTGACGAATGCTTCTTAGACGACTTGACCGGCGATGGACCCTCCGACACAACGACTGTTATGCACAGACTTGATAACTCGACGACTACTTTGACGACAGGCACGTTGACAACCATCGGTAACCCCAACTCTTCGTTATATATATATGGAACTGTTAATATTTTCGAGTCGAATCGGCAATGGCTTTAGAGCCGCTTGCCTTCAAGGGCGACTGCTAGTGCGTGATGTTTACACTGAGCCTGTGAGTACCTATCCGAAAAAAGTTTCCTTTACCAGAAGACAGCGTAAAACGTTGCTATTAGAGCTGCCCTGAGTACAGTAGAAAGGATGTCAGTTCCTGTCCGGACATCGATTTCGAAGTTCTTGAAAAACTTTGCATCCGCTAGCGGGGGATCAGGAAGGTCCCTTAGCAGATCTCGCTTAAATATATACGAGAGAAGATTTCCGGCCAGCTGAAGAAGGATATAAGCAGTTGTTTCTAACTGCAGCCTGGGTCTGGAGAGAGCGCGAATGGAAAAATTGCTTCGTGGATTGACCGGAAACTGTCTCAATTTGATTGGCGATCTTAATTCGATTGAAGTGCGAATCAAATATGAATATTGTTTTGCACCCTTAATCAATCAGAGCCTGTGCTTGGAACTTACGGCCAAGATAGAAATTTATCATTTTCGTGAATAGAAGAACTGATTCGGACCCGGATTCAAAACACATTTAGGTTGTTAGAGTAACATGCAACGCTTCTCGCAGCTGTCCCGGGTCGTGGACTAGACGGAGTTGCAGGATTTGAAACGTGTTCAATAAAGGTTCCGTGATGCAGAAGAGTATGATGATGATGCCGACTATGGCACGTAAAACAGCTGTGGGCACTTTTCAATCTCGTTTCTAATGCCATCGTGAAAAACAGTTTAACTAGTTATTTTCTCCTAATGAAGTTTGATCGATCACTTTACTTTCATTGCCAAGAAACGCCGACAAATACGCACGGTGGGATTTTCCCTGGAACACAGGTCCTTTTATCCGGGTGCCGGAGACACTCTGGGTATATCCAAATTGAGTCTGCAAACAGGTGCATTGGAATTCGAAAACCTTGGAGAAAAGAGCCTAAAGACGCCAACGTATGATTCGCTCGGTCAGGAAGGCATCTCCAAGTTGGAATTTCGAATTTTTAAATGGGAGGAGTGCTCCCACATGGAAGTAAAAGCTTTTGAAGTTTTGAGGAAACCATATTTTCAAAAAGGCAACCCAAAACCTTAATTTGAATGGCGAACATTTCTAGGGCTGTTGCAGCTCCTTTAAAGCGGCCCCAAATTCTTTGGGGTCATCTTAAGGTTACAAAGGATCTTTAGCTCTGTAAGGCTAGAATAGGTGGAATAACTTTTTAACGGCGTGCGTCGCGAATTATTTATTTAAATTGCGAAATGGATGTTAGCGGAAGGTTGATTGGATTGAGAAGTGCACCTCTCGGGAAATTCTTTTATAAGTGCGACACACCTTTCCTAATAAGTCCAGTACACACTTTACAATAACTTTCCACTTTCCACATTCCACAACCAACTTGGCACATGAAGGGAGAGAGACTTGCAACTTCTGGGGTGCCCGGAGTGTATATTTTAGCCTCAAATTGAATGAGACGTTCCGTTGGAGAAATAAACTTCCTTAAAACGAACAAGTGATCCTTAATGAAGTACCTGGGACAGTGTTTTCGGAATTCTCACTAATTGCCACTGACCCAGTGGGGGCATTTAAGCGGCCAATAAATTTGCCGAAGCCGAAAAAAATAAGAAATCAAAAAATAATTTATTTTGAATAAATTGGTACGGATTGTGGTGGATATTAATTTAACAAAAACAATTTAGTTTGTTGCTAAATGCTAGAATCCTACCCAAGTATATTTGACTTAGAAAAGCCGGCTGAAATTCACGTTGAAAAAACAATAGAACCAGTGCTGCCAACTTTGCCGGACAATAAAATGCTAAAGTAACCTTCCAAATCTGCTAGAAAAGGCTAAATCAAATTAAAAAAAAAAAAAAACAGAAAAAAGCCATTTTAATTTTGATGTAATTTTAATGAATAGTTTTCAACTTATTGTTAATTAAAAATTGATAGGCATTTATCGAGCGCCACGAAATCTGTATTCCCCTCAGCAGTGTACGAGGCGCTTGTGCCAATCATTTGTAAGTACTTTTGAGGCACTTCGAAATTGTGGCAACATTTATTTGCCCGTCGCAATCCATAACTATGAATATAAATGAATTAATGTATAATAAGAAATTAAAGTTTTTAATATTGTGCTAAAAATAATAATTACCGCATGTGTAAAATCGAATTAAGAGTGTCAATGTTCATTGCGTTCCTCAGCTTAGATTTTACTATGTTCATCTGACTTCCGCGTTTGACCATGGCAGCGACAGTAAGTTAATTGCAAACGAAACTAACGCTTTAAATCGGTGATTACCTCCCGAATCCACATAACGGTTTGCTTCAGCCCAAAATTTTATAGTGCAATCCGTATTTTCCCATTTTATGAGATGTATATTATTGTACTGCAGAACAAACTGTTCAATTTGAGGGACAGACAGTTTGAAATGCTCTAAGATTTCAAAAACAGAGCCCTTTTTAGCATTCAAAATTGATCAAAATTGAATGACCAGATTGATTTTCAAAAATACCAAATTTCCTGCCAGCTGCTAGCTCACAATTTTTCCTGCATTTGACGATTGAAAAATCCCAGAACTGGCAGGAAAAATGCTAGGTTGGCAGCACTGAATAGAACTAGCGGAAATAGCAAATAAACAAAAATCGGCAGATTATGGTCACACTGCAAGTGGATGCCTCTATTAGGAGTAGATGTCAAGAAGAACAGAATTAGTGAAAATACAGACCGTGGGATGTCCTAGACATTTGTATTTAAAAAATTGATTCCTATATTTATATATACGCAGTTTGAGGACTTTGATTATTTGTTCGATTAAAATTAGTAACTAATTATTATTCAATAATTATTTAACATTTATGAACTAATAGTTCTAATAGCTAATTAAATATTTTACCGGTACTGCGGATCGCATTGATGGGATTGGAACACCAGGCTTCTTTGTTTCGAAAATCATTATTCATCTTTCAAAGTGAACGGTCGTGTTTTTTCATTCGCTTTCGTTTTGTGCGAAAACCATCGAAGTTTTATCTAAAAGGGCTATTTTGTGTCTACTAAAGTTCCCGTTCACTTTGAATATGCATGCAGCTTTCCTGTGTTGTGTTTTATTTAATTTAGCAATTCAGTTTGTTCTGTTTATTTTTGCATATTTTGTATTTCCTTTTGTGCCTTCTTTGTTTAGCTGTTGTTTTCGCCGTTGCGACAGCTAAACGTTTTTATTTGTTATATAAAATTCGGTTACAGGACAGGAATAACTTTTTAACGCGAATTATTTATTTAAATTGCGGACAGGAGAACTTTAATAATTGGATTGTATTTTGAGATGAATAAAAAACGGTGTGCGAAAACAACGGAACAAAATATCGGAACAGTGATTAAAAATTTGCCAAACAAATCATAAAAACAAAAAAAAAAAAAAACATTCGATGGTCGATTTACAATAGTATGCCTCACTTCAAAATTCACTAGGTTTATTTTTTCTAATTGTAGGGAATGTAGCGGACACAAAGCGCGCCGAAGTTTGAATGTACTTATAGACATATGTATTATACGGTAAACCAGAGTCCGAGAAAATGTTCACCTAAAAGGAAATACAGCGTTTCGTTATTGAGGAAAAAAATCTGGTATTCTGTGGCCCGCCATTGCTAGGCATAATATCTCTAATTTGCAAGTGGCTTGAATGATAGAAATTTTTGACAATTGAACTAATGCGTTATGCTTATTAAAAAAAATGTTATAGCTCACAAATAATTTTCCGTCTTGTATTCGAAACAATAGCAGAAAATTTATCCGTTTCACGATTTTTAACTCCAATAAAATGGGATTCCAGAGCAGGGGTCTCAGATCGGAGCTCTGCGGGACCCCGGCTGAGACTTTGTATGCCCTGGAACACAGACTCATGTCCAGAGTTCTTACTCTGATGCTAAAATAGCAGTAAGCTATTTTCAGCAGTTACACAGGGATGTGGAGCCTCCTAAGGGACTCCAACGTTCGGCCCAAGTCTGAAAAGTTGAGAGGATTCCTATTTTTCAGGGTGACAGCCAGAGAATAGACCTGATCCTGGTCTAGCTTCTTGTGCCAAATTGACCAGCAGCAGAGCACGGGTCAGTTTCGTCGCCCTGTCGGGTCCCGGTGCATTCCTTGGCCTTAGGGTCCGACCGCCTTAAAGAATCTCCTCTTCCGTGACCAATCGGATGTTGCACATCTCCGTGATAGTTCGTGACCTTTTGTCCGCTCGGGAACAGGGCGCTGACTAACCCCTCCAGTGTTGTCGCATCTGTTGGGGCTTTGATCCCTACATTAAGCCTTTTTACAACCAATTTATAAACATTCCCGTTTGATGTTCCTGAATGCGAAAGAAGGAACCTTTGCCACTTTATAGCGTTCGCTAAATGCAGGAAGGGCCGGGGTGCCTTTGGCTCGCTGCAGCAGCCTTCTCGCTCCACCAGAACAACGGGGTGTGGTGCAGCCGGAACGACTTCTCTTGCAGCAGGCTCTGGCTGCAAGCGCCTCCCACCGCAACCGCAAACTTGTTGGTGAAAACATTGGTTCCGTCCGATTCGTCTGCAGTAAATCTCTCAAGGGCGCGTGCAAAAGCCTAAAGGTGTCTTGGCGGAATGACTTCCTTTGCAAGGGAAATTTACCTCTAGATCGGGCAGCGGTAAATAATGAGCACTCAATGGCCTCGTGGTCGCTGTTGGTGTAGGCCTCGCTGATGCTCCATCTTGCGTTGCGGGCCAGTGTATGAACTTAAAAAGCCAAGTGCTTTTGCTTTCTAGTTTAACCCCATGAGAGTTAGTATGTAATATTCGCCCATATACGCAATAAGCTGGTCATCATGGTTTTAGGGTCTTAGCTCACATGGCAAGTCATTAGCATTACTCCATAGAAAATTTCCATCGCAACCTATTTTCTGAGCCTGCCACTGTTGACACTTTTTCAAGGTGTTTGGTGTCATTAAATGGTATGAATCTATTTCAAAATTGTTCACAAAATATTTTGAATTTAAATTTACTATCAGAAAGTTTTTTTCTGATAAAACTGGCATTGGAATTACCTGGTATAATTTTAAAGGATGTCTGCTAAATTAAGTATATAACTTAAAAAAAAAATTATCTAATAAATTTCTGGCATCTTTGATTCCCTGATACCTCCATGGTGAGGTCCAACTGGGGGAACAAAAAATCCGAATTAAACTTTGCATTTTTGCGATTCTGTATGGCTTTTGCTTATCTTGTGCCCAAAAGAAGTGGAGTGGAGTTGTGAAGAGTATTATTAGTAGTAGTAGTATTCCAAAAAGTTCCACCCAAAACTAGTATTTTGACCTTTTAGGCCATTCATTTTTGGAATCCCATTTTTAAAAATATGGGCACATAAAGCCGCTTCAAGAAATTAATCAACTAGACCCAACTTCGCCACTTAGATTTATCTTTATTAATATCCGAAGTGGGCAGAGCTTTCATCAATTTCGGCATTATTACTGCCTCTGTTAAAAATGATTTCTTTGAATTGATTTTAAATTTGATTTTTTGTTTTGATAAACACGTATCTGAGGATTCAATCCCTCTTATTTTAGTGTTTGCTTTAATTATTGGCAGTTTTAAAATATTTGCTACCTTCTCTGATATAATAGAGCTCTTTGAAACACTATCAATTAGTGCTCAAATTTCTCAAAATAGCCATTAGCAGATTTTACTTTAATTATTGGTGTTGAAAGCAACACTTTTTTAAAGTCCCATAAGTGTCAACATAAAGGCCTTACAACAATGCGAACATAAATCTTCACACGCACACCATTCGTTGTTAAAATATTGTAAGCATCTGATGCATGGTTGTAGTTTTTCGTTCTTCTTGTTAAAATTACCCAAGCGGCCTCGCAATTTTCAGCAGTACCCATTAAAATATGGGCGACAACATTTCGCGGATCACCTTTAAAAGCCGATTTTAAAAAATTAAATTTTAAGGAAGTTCTGAGGCCTTCCGTAGAATGAATAAATTCTATAAATAATGCATGGAAATTGTCGCACTCTTTGGAATACCACTGGGCTATTCTTGGCCGCGGATATGCATCTGGACACTGAATTGCCGAAAATCAACACATAACGCCTTTTCTCCAGATTTTTTGACCACGAGTATAAGAGGTGCGCTATGGGGTCTTCGAGAAGGCTCTATGCAGACGTTGCGCAGCAGGTCGTCGATCTGCTTATAGATATTCCTTTGCTTCGCGAGATTCTTGGGAAATATTTCTGTTTAATTGGCTTATCATACCGCATTTGACCAATTCCTCCTGTTGAAATTCGTTTACCCATGGTTCTAAGGCTTCCTGCTGTAAGGTCTCCTTGAATACGGCTAGGTCTCCTCCAGCGTCAGGTGTATACTCTGATTTGGCTGGGAAAGGCACCAGTGATTCCTCTTCTGGTTGGTTGAACCAGCATCCTCAATCCGTCAAAATCGATTACTATTTTGTCTCGCGGCTCTAAAATTCTGATGGTCGGGGCAACTGGCATCCTGCGCTCTGCTTCGTTGATCGTTGGTTCTGGTACGGTTGCTTCGACTCTGTTAAGCGGTATCGAAAAATATGCATTTATCAACAGGGGCAATAGAACTAAATCATTCTTGGTATTGGCTCCGAGAAGAGGGTTAAGTTGAAGAGAAACGCGACCACATTGGAGAGTTGCGGACACAGCGCAGAGAAAGTTCATTTCTAAAAGCACATCTTGACTGAGGGTAAAACTAAGAGTGGAAATGTTACCCAACGTTGATCCAACTGGACTTTTGCTACCAGAGACTTGGTTATTCCCTTGTGTGAGCTTTCGGCCAGGTTGACTTGTGTTCGAACCGACCATACGTTATGTGGTTTTCCCCTGCGTTGTACGACTCTTTCGCTCAAAAAACTTTTCTTGGCTCCGGTGTCTTTGTTTGCGCTGAATATCCGACTCTCATTTGCCTTTTTCCGGGGATTCCTCTTTGCAATTTCCTACCGCTTTCCGTGGAAACGAAGACTCATCTCGTTTCCCGGACAAAACCGATGGCAGCATTAGTTAATCCGTATTCTTCGGAGACCAAAATTCCAGCAGTTGTGAACTCTGGGATTGCGACACTCATGTTGAAATAGCCCCTCCTGCGCACAATTCCTGCCAGCTTGTCTGAAATTTGGCCCCATGACCACGTTTCCTACCCTAGGAACATGGAACATGGAACATGGTGACGACACATTGGTGGTGCTCCCCTACGCTTCCTATCGTGTCCAGAGAAAACTTCCTAAAAATCGCATCCAGTTGTCGCTTCCGAAGATACGAAATCCAATCCAAAAATTAATAGGAAGCTCCAAGAATTTAAGCTCGTCAGCGTTAAAGTGAATGCTTATTCGACAATGGGTTAGTAAGTGCCCAAGCAAAACGATGGTAACCACAATAAGAAGCAAAATGAGAATTTAGGATTTAAGATGGCCCTTTAAAAAAAAACTTGGCTTGGTAAAATTTCGGGACCGTGTTTGACTCGACGACGACTTGGATTCCGTTGACTGTGGTGAAGGTCGATCGACTCGGCTTCGTCTGTGAGAGAAACGACGACGAGATAGAAACACTATGGGGGGAGCATTAGTTTAAATTTTCCTTGCCTCGTGCTTCGCAGCGAACGGTAGTGTTTTGTTTTGCGCTTCGAATTTATATTTTCTTTTTTGCATTTTAAACTACAGGGTTTCTTTAAATTTGTCACCCAAATAAATAAAAATCATTTACCGTTTGCTGCCGCTTGTGCATGCTCTTTCTGTGTTAATTAGTTGTATTAATAATTACTTTTAGTTTTGTGACGGTTTTCTTGCTTCCTATCCCGTTTATACCCGCTTAAGTTCCGTTGCTTTGAACTGCAGCTAAGTGGTTCCAAGCTATCCCGCTCTATTGCCCTCACTCGTACTCTCTCCCTTTAACTCTTTTCCTCACCGTATTTACGGATTCATTCTCCCGCACAGTGGTCTGTGGCTTGTAGTGTCGGAGAATTTTGTCTGTTCAACTCAAGGCTGCCAAAATGAATTTTGGCAAGTGACCCTTGTCTATATTGCTGGTTTTGCGATGCGGCTGTGCACGCTAAATGCGCGGAGGTTTTGGACCGTCTCGCGGATGTATGTACTGTTAAATACGGTTTACATAATTGTTGTCTGGCCTGTCATGAGGTTGACAAGAAAATGAAAGCCTTCATGCGCCAGACCTGAAACGGTTTTAAAGCGCAGCGAATGATCTGTTTTCCGCGTTAGACACTCAGTTGAATAGGCTATTAAACGAGTCGCCGAAGAGCAAAAGTTCGACTGCTGGTCGGCAGGAACTGTGGAAATCCTAACAACCCACGACCTTCTGGACATTGATGCACTACGGTCAGTACACTCAAGTGGCCCATCGACACCAAGCACGTGCCTGTTTGGGTTAGATGTTAGTAGACGCGACGGAAAAAATAGAAAAGAATACGAGGAAAATAAAGGGTTCGTGCAATTCAAATGAAGTTCTACATTGGCGCAAGACTAATGGTAAATAGGATCTAGTATTTCTACTCGGAACATGAAAATTCAGCTGACCTAACAAGTCCACGTCACCGCGAATAAGATTGAAAATAAAGGTAATGCCTAACATAGCTCTACGATTGGCTAAGGAAGGAAAGTTTATTAGAAGGAGTCTACTAGAATATGACGGTAATCTACGGTCTGCATCCCAGTTTAAATCGCGTAGAGCGAAAAGTAAAAAATTCTGTTGAACAGATTCGTTGCGATTACTGTGGACTCCATACTGAGGATTCCATACGTAAGATCGATATTCTGAGATAGGACGAACTAACGAGGTATATAATATTTTAGTAACGTAGGGGTCATTGAATTCTTTCGATCACCGTTTTATAAATCCAAGCACACCCCTGGCTTTATTCACCATGCACGAAATGTGTTCAATGAAGTCGAGTTTGGGGTCCAGGCGAACGCCCAAATCATCAACTATATGAATTCTTTCTAAAGAGCAGCAGTTCAGCGTATAAGTCGCAAGCTTAGGAACGACACGGAGAATGTCATTAGCTTGCATTTAGAGCCTTTTAAGTTTAAGTTAAGATAAGTTAAGTTTAGCCGGCACCATGTTTGAAAATTATTAATCAGACTGGCAAACAGCGCAAATCTTAACATCGTGAACGTATTTAAGTACTCTAGAGTTAATCAAGACTTTGGGTAGGTCGTTAATAAATAATGCAAACAATAGGGGACCCAAATGACTCCCTTGCGGGACGCCAGATGTAACCCGGAGAACATTAGACAAGCTGTTTTTAAAGAGGACCTTTTGCGTCGTGCCAATCAGATAACTTGAGATCCATCTAAGAAGATCATCCGGAAACCCCATTAAGCCAAGTTTCCTAACAAGAAGTGAATGGTTAACAGAGTCAAATGCTTTACTTAAATCAGTATAAATGACAACTGTCTAAAGATTATTATGGAAGCCCTTTATAATGAAAGAAGTGAGCTCCAAAAGGATTGTTGTTTTTGATCTTCGCTTAATAAATCCATGTTAACATGGAGAAGTCTGATACACAAAGGTGCTGCAAATGTGTAGTAATGACATCTTCGAACATTTTTGGGATCGGCGACAACTTAGAGATTCCTCTGTAGTTATTGGCTCCCGATTTGCTACCTTTTTTGTGGAGAGGAATTAGGGCACACCCCTTCAGCATAGACCCCGACCTATATTCATAAGCCGAAAATGTAAAGGTTGAAAAGTTTAAATTTTTTTCCGCAAGGGACATCTCTTTTTTCAAGATAAGTGTCCCTCTCAAGTTCTTTGCCACGATTTGCTCTGGTGACTTCTGGCCCGAGCACGTCGTAGTTAAAGAATGCGAGGCGAAAAAATAAAATGAAATAAAAAACGGCCTGTGGGAGTGCGACTTCCCAAGCCGACTTCCCTCTGATAGTTTTTCCTTCGCCTCCCAGGTAATTGTGTTTACTGAAACCTGGCTAAAGCCGGATACTCAGCTCCTAAATTTTTCCAGGTAAGTACACAATTTATAGATTGGACCGTCTTTCCCAGCGAGGAGGTGGAGGCTTAATTGCCGTTGACCCTTATCTCTGAGCTGGTTGTTCTCGACGATTTGACCGACTGTGAGTTCATTTGTGTAGAACTATCGTTTCCAAGTAGTTTTATATATATATTACATGCTCTTATATCCCTCCATCTGCTGAAGAGCCTATCTATTGGAAACACCTTTCGGCAATTCAGGCCGTTTCCAATAGACTTCAGATAGAGACCAGCTAGTGACTTTAGGAGACTTCAATATTCCTGGAGCGCGTTGGTCATCAGATGATGTGTCAAATGTCCTTCAGACCTTATTGATGGCTTGCTTGACTTATCTTTGTCTAACCAAAGTTAACCATGTTTATAATTTATTTAACCGCTTACTAGATCTCTGCTTCGTCTCTGATTCTGTAGGTGTAAACTAAAATAGAGTCTTTGCATTGATCCTTACCATCCTACTGTTGTAAAGGATAAGTTTAATCGATTAGCCGATAAAGTTTGCTGTTTTCGTAAAGCTAACTTTTAAAAGTTTAACACCTTAATAACGGAATTTAATTTGTCACAGTTATACATGTGCTCTGACATGGCAGCAGCTGTGGACATTTTTCAAAGTGCCATGTACTCATTGTTTTTATCTTGTGTTCCGGCGGCCAATCCGTGGGCATCTAGTAAGCCACCTTGGTTTAGTAAAGAGATGACACGCCTAAAAAACATTAACTCTAGGCTTTATAATTAATATAAACCCTCAGGTTCACAAACGGATCTATCTATTTATATTAATGCTCGGTCCTAATTTGCCGTGTTCAACGCTTAGTGTTATAATAATTATCTGACTCGTTGTAGGGTTCAGTTTGCGCAGGACCCGACACAGTTTTATATTTTTGTAAACACTAAGCGTAAACCAAATTTATATCCTTTCTCGCTTTTATTTTATAATTCTACAGCAAACTCAGATCAGACTAATGCCGATCTATTTGCTGAGTTTTTTAAAACAACCTATTCTCCCTCGACCAATTTAGACCAGACATATGCTTACTCTATGCCCTGTTCAAACCTAATCTTCAATCCTATCTTAAACGAAAGCTCTCTAAGTCAGAATCTTCAACGCGTTAAGCCAGTATATTCACCGGGTCCCGATGGAATACCGGGCTGCTTGCTCAGGTATTAAGGGAAAGCTCTGTGCAACCCCCTTCTAAAATGGTTTACCTTATCTTTAGAAACCTTCGAATTTCCCCTTATATGGATGGAACCCTTTATTTTTCCTCTCCACTAAAAAGGTAGCAAGAGGGATGCCTATAATTATAGGGGCATCATAAAGTTATTGGCTATTCCGAAACTCTTCGAGAATGTAATAACTTTTCACTTGCAGCACTTGTGCAGATCAGTCATTTCCCCATGCCAGCATGGATTTATGAGGCGGAGATCAACCACTACAAATCTCTTGGAACTTACCTCATTTGTTATTTCCAACGCAACCTTCAAGCCGATGTGATTTACACGGACTTTAGTAAAGCCTTTGACTCGGTTAACCATTCCTTTCTTGTGAGGAAACTCGACTTAATTGGGTTTCCGGTTGATCTGCTTAAATGGATTTTGAGTTATTTGTCTCACAGAACTCAAAAGGTTCTGTTTAAAAATGCTCTCTCCGAATTCCTCAGTGTCACATCTGGCGTCCCACAAGGTAGCCATCTCCACCCACTGCTATTTACATTGTTCATCAATGACATTCCGCTAGTTTTAACCAACTCTCGTGTGCTTATGTACGCTGACGATGTAAAACTATGCATGTAGTATAAGGAATGCTCTTGCCAGTTGGACTTACAATCGGATCTTAATAGTTTTTAGGCATGGTGTCGTGCTAACCTATTACATCTCAACAGCTCCAAGTGCAAGCTGATCACTTTATCACGTGTGACTTCCCAGTATGTCACTTATATGCTTAATGATTGCTCTTTGGAAAGAAAACCTCTGGTCGATTCGTTCTCTGAGCATATATCCTGCATGGTTAATAAAGCCAGAGACGTGCTTGGGTTTATAAAAAGGTGGTCGAAGGAATTCGATTCCTCTTATGTAACTAAGAGTCTTTTCACCTTACTAGCTCGGCCCATTTTGGAATATGGTTCCTGCGTTTGGAGTCCCAGTTTTGGAGTCCATATTAATAGCATTGAGTCAGTCCACAAATTTTTTTGCTGTTTGCCCTACGTGACTTATCCTGTGATGATGACCTGGGATAACCGTCTTACTCTAGTAGACTTCTATTCATTAAGCATCCTTCGCTAGCTTACCGTTGAACGATGCGTGGCGTCGTCTTTCTACAGGGAGACGTGTCACACGGCTGCGCCCCTCGGCCGTAAAAAAAAAAAAAAAAAAAAAAATTAAATTAAATCTCGCGACCTGACTGGCATACCAATAGATGGCCCGCTCTCTTTCTCTGCTATGCCAATGTAGCAGGTTTCTCTATTATTACAGCTTGCTTTGCCTATGTTTCGCTGGCTAACGTGGTATTCTAAACTCCCGATCTTTTGATTCTCATAACCTCTCGCTTTAGATAATGTTTTGGCTTGCTTAAATGCATATATATATGTTCTATGGGTATACTTGCAAAAGTTCTCCCGATTTAATATCAAATTCTCCGCTCGTACTTTGCACAAGATCTCCCCTTGGCTCTTCGCAAATTTGTCTAAGCATCTGGGTTTGCTAGGTTATACATTTCTTCGCACTCGCATTAAATCTTTTCTTTTTCTCTAACGTAGATATACTAAAATGTTCCCTATCCAAAATTCGTATGATTCAGGTCTCTCTCTCCCTTCATTTAAAGTTTTCTTAGTGAAATACTGTTCTTTTAAGCCAAATTTTTTAACAAGTGATCAGTGTTTACATGATCTTTATTATTCAATAGCATCTGGATCATTTTAAATAAAGACAGTGACTTTAATCTCGTAAAACATATTCGGTTTTACATTTTTATCAACTCGCTTTCCCTTTCTCTTCTTGTGCATCGCGATTACCGCTTATCTCTGCATCGCGTTGGTGTTGTTGTTGGCGCAAGTGATTTGCACACGCTGAACAATCACAAAAACTCATAACTTCTTGTCGCTTAAATAAAAGCTCTTATTCTTGCGCTCTTTGCTTTTTATTTTGATTGTTTTCTTTGTCGCGGAATAATTAATATTCTTTTCATTTTATTTAATTTCGTGTGTTTATATTTTTTATTAATTATTTACGTAAATTATGGATACCTGCTGTGCTGACAATTGTCTCAATAGTCGCAAATTCACTGCTAAGCAGGTATTTGTTACCTATTGGCCATGTGAGAACATTGCTTATGTCGGTTGAGCCAGTTTTGGGCAATACGGCGTTCGTATTGCTGATCGCATACGTGAACATAGTGGATTAGACTGGACGTTCCCGAGTTGCCTACATATTAAATCCGATATGAGGATATTTATGAGGAAAACGCACCTAGAGTTCCAGTCGCTGGCAGCCGGTTTCAAGGAATTGTCAAACCGATTCCAGAAGGCTGAACATCACGTCAAATCTTTACAACTGCTAAAACCCAGCGAGCACTCCTCTTATGCAGTTCACCCCTAGAAACAAATCTACGGATAACACCGTGGCTGTGGACGACGCACAGTAGCGCCTTTTCTCTTGCAAAAATCATACCTTTTGAACCAAAAAAGATATTCAATTAATTTAAGCGGCGACTGGCAGGTAATTGTTGTAAAACTTACATATGTATTGGATAATGTGCCACGCCCACCCATTCGATTTATAGGGTATCATAGTGGAAAAATAGATTTTTTTCTATGAAGACAATTTTTTAAAAATATTTTTTATTTAATTTTTTATCTTTATTTTTATGTATTTGCTTAAATAAAAATATTTTGAATGCAAAAAAAAATATTTTAATTAAAAACAAGAAAGGAAGCTAACTTCGGAACGCCGAAGTTGATATACCCTTGCAGATTTCAATTGAATTATTTATAATCTAACCCTATCTATTTTAAAATGAATAACTTTCAACATAATTTTATTTTTACAGTTTTACCTTTTTTACATTTTTACATGTCAAGTAAAATGTTATTTACGTCCACATTTACCGATCGTTTGTATGGCAGCTATATGATATAGTCGTCCGATTTTTATGAAACTTAAAACAAAATTCTAAAATATAATATAATGCTTGTATACCAAAGTAGAAAAAGTTATGTTGAAAACTGACAAAGTTATAATTTTTTTTCTGAAAATATCGCGACCGTTCCTATGGCAGCTATATGATATAGTAGTCCGA
This sequence comes from Drosophila watanabei, assembly GCA_008042575.1. Classification (NCBI taxonomy): domain Eukaryota; kingdom Metazoa; phylum Arthropoda; class Insecta; order Diptera; family Drosophilidae; genus Drosophila; species Drosophila watanabei. The sequence goes on from VNJS01004730.1 coordinate 14,925, forward strand.
TTTTTATAAAAATAAATCCAAAAATCTGAAATAATATATAAAGCTTATAACCGAGAGTTGATCAAGATACGTTAAAAAACAGTAAAGTTATGATTTTTTTTCAACAAATTTATGGATCGTTGTATGGCAGCTATATGATATAGTCGTCCGATCCGGCTCGTTCCGACTTATGTACGAGTGAGTGTATATAGAAAACTATCTGCAAAGTTTCATTAAGATAGCTTTAAAACTGAGGGACTAGTTCGCGTATAATCGGACAGACGG
>VNJS01004731.1:0-28657 GCA_008042575.1 Drosophila watanabei
ACACTCACACTCTGGCCATAAATCAGTGACACTTGCACGTTGCAATGCAACAGCCGGAGTTGGGGGCCAAGAAGGGGCCATGCCATGCCGCGGACCTCGCTTAGTATTCCCAATACCCCTGTTAGATCGAATGTGAATAGGAATTATTTGTATTGCCATTTAATTTATGGAAATCGTGTAGCGCCAATCCAATTAGAATATTGCCAATAAAAACAAGCGCGACACAAGTCCCGCCTGAAATTAAAACCAAAACTCTGGACCAAGTCGAGCCCCTCCCCGTCTGGTATTCCCATTACTTATTTCTATATGTCAACAGTGCCGATACCCTACCCCTTTTCCTCGCTTGTTGTTTTTGTTGTTGTTTGGTTCATTGATAAAAGCTCGGCGTCAGTTTATTCCCCACTCAAAAGCTAATTATTTCTGTCGTTTGTGAATTAAAAATAAACCCAGCACATTTTGCCCACATCTGCTCAGCCCCAACAACAATGATTCGAGCAAAAACAATAGAAGTAACGTTTATAGTGCGAAAGCATTGTAAAAACGATAAAGACACACATTCTATCGCATGCAGAACGCAGAATATCGCATGCGAGAAATTACGCTTTTGCTTTGCCAGTCTGATAAGGATTGGAAAATGCGAAGAAAAACTGTTAAAAATATTTATGAGATATATTTGGAAACTTAATTGAAGCTTAGATGAATACTATAAACATAAAATTAATTATTTAAACCAAAGGTTTAAAGAATAAACATATCTTATAAGCCTTAATATTTATATTACTCTTTTTTTTCATAGTAAAAACTGTTTTATTTATAGGAATAAATTGACCACTTTTCAAATTAGTTCGATTACTATCATTACTAATTTTTTTTACTCACTCGTACCAAAATAGTTTTTTGAAATGACAAAGCATTACATTCTTTGATGAATTCTAAATTTAACTAGGGCAATCATTCAAAATTCTTTATTGACAACAACTTGCCCAAAGCGATGACAAATTTATTATATTCGCTACAAGAACTCGTCTTTGTTATTTGTTAAAAATTGACCTTGGAGGGGGGAACTTCCGTCGCAATGGTAAGTCAACAGGATGCATGATTAAGATGTACACTTACGACAAATTTAATTGGGTTGGCCCCAAAAATGAATCATGTGTACACATTTAATCAAAATATTGAGATAGTACCAATCCCAAGTTGGTAAATACCGATAGGAAATTGAAATATTTGGCGAAGATATCCTAATCTTTTCCGCCACTAATAATTTAAGGTTCAAGCTTGATTTCACAATTAGCGCCATTTATGGCACTCAATTAGCAATAATTTAGCCGGCGGACAGGGAATCTTGTTTGTTATCTTCGATGTGAATGGAACGTAGCTGAGCTGGCTGGGCAACTTTGTCTTCGCTGGCTTTATTCAAAGCAAATAAATAATACATATTCGCGTAATGAGACAAACTAACAATAAACAAGCGACAGACCCCTTGGCCCCGACAGTCATAAATCAATCATAAACCGGCACACTTTGTAGCCGAATTCCGTAAACAATTATTCGGACATCGCAGAGAGGAAAAATCATATAGATGGAGAACTCTCGCTCTCTCTCTGTCAATAGTATTATAAAACACACAAATATAGGTCGCAGAAAATTGCCATTAAACAATCATCATCAACTAACCATCCCGAAATAAATACGGGCGACAAAACAAAGGCAACACCAGCGCCACAGAAGTGTCAACAAATTGTCAGAATTATATTTGATGTGATCTATCAGGCAAATTGTTCGCGACAACAGGCATTAGCCAGAAAACCCCCGTCGATTGTCGAGTGATGAACGATTCTCTCGGCACGCTCCGCCGATCGGTCGCCGATCTCGGCGAGCGGTGTCGGTGTTACTGCAGTTCCAACACCAGAGATATATAGCCGTAGAGCCATTCCCATTTGTTCAATTGATTAATATCATTACACCTCAGATGGAAATGGAAAAGGGGTTGGCGGGAACAAAGTGCTGACTGGGTTTGTTTATGCCGAAGCTTGAATACGCTTTCCTTATGTATATATTTCTCTTACATCTATACAGGATTATGATTTACGATAAATGGATCTTATGAGAGAATAAAATTGGGATTATTATTGGTCCTTATATTTATACTTATTAAAATATGCTAACAGCAAAATATTTGTCTTTCTGCAGCTATTAGTAGAAAACAAATTTACTACAGTTAAATACATAAACAAGAGTTTCTGTACTCTGGAAAGTAATTTTTTAATAATTTTCCTTTATATTTAAGATCATAATTAGTTTTAAGAAGCCTGCTTTCGGATAAGTGTTCGTCTCTATCAAGCTATCTAAAAATAAGTATCCATTTGAATGACTATTAAACAATTACGCTAAAAAAAAAAGAAAAGATTTTGTAATTAATTATTGACCAAGAGCCAGGCAAGTGTGCTTCAGACCATCATTAGTCCGAGGAACTTTTTTTTAAGGTAGTGTAGTGGTAGTAATGCTGAGTAAAGCAATAAGTGCCGGCGATTAAATAACAACAGCAACAGTTTTGCGCGCCACGCGAACCGAGAAGCCGAAGAGCGCGCTCTTAAACTATAAAAAAGCCCCGAGTGGGACTAAAGAGAACGCGCATCAGGTGCAGCATCAGCATCAGCAGCACCAGCAGCAGCAGTAGCAGCAGCATCAACAGTGGAGGCAGGAGCATCAGCAGCAGGAGCATCAGCAGTAGCAGAGCGGCCGCAGAAGCAACAACACAACACAGCGTTCGACGTCGCTGAAAAGAATGGTCCAAGTTCGCAGCAGGATGCGAGCATCCGAGTAAGAGCATCGTGTCCCCACAGCTGGCGTCGCTGCCTTGGGGCCGGCAGAGCGGGAACGACAGAGGCGAAGGTTATAAAAGTGGTTCGCCGCAGAGGCGAACGCTCAGTTGCTCTTGGTCAGTCGCCGTGTGATGTGCTTTCGCCGCAACGGAACAGCCATCGTCGTTGTCGTCGTCGAATCGCATTCACATCCTCAGCCTCAGCGTCTGGGAAATAGTGCGAATCAAGAGCAGGAAGCAGCGGTCCGTGGTCCGTGGTTCGTGGCTCGTAGCTCTAGGTGCGAGATTTGAGACTCGAGAATCGAGATCCGCGGCGTGGCGTGGAAGCGGGAGCGTGTGGGTGCGTGAGTGCGCATAGTATAAAATTAAATAAACGAAAAGAAATGAAACGAAATGAAACAACAGCAACGGCAACGGCAGCAACAAATGCGAGTGGCAACAATGATGCTATATATACTGATATACCAAGATGAGACTGGCAGAGCGATGTGCCGATATATACGGACGCTGGGACTCATGGTTCTGCTGCTGCTGCTGCTGTTCCCTCCCAAGACGGGCGGCCAGACAATGTTTGGACAAGCCATAAATAATGGGAGCGAGCAGCAGCAGCAGAAGCATCGGCGGCCCACACAGCCCTGGCTGAAATTTCATAATTTCATTCACTCTATTATTATAAGTATTATTATTATTATTATTTGACGTTGCTATTTACTAGAGTCGCTGTCGTCGCCGTCGCTCATTGGTCCACTCGTGTTTGTTTTCAAATTGCAAATTGCTGTTGGTTTAGCGGGAAACGCGCGCGAATAATTTAGCCGCAGGCCGCACCACGCTGCGTATGAGCAATGAAAATGCATCCAAATTCGTGCACGCCACCGGACCACGTGTCGAATGCGTAATGCCGCTTTAGCCGTATCGTATTTTCCCGAAAGAGACAGCCGCGTAGACGCTCGTAAAATCAGACAGCAGCAGCACGGGAACGGGAACGGGAAGGGGAACGGGAACTGCTGCCTGATTTTATGTTATGTGTCAGTTTCCGTTTAGTGCGCTTCTCTGCCCGTAAATTTATTCCAAACGTAAACGTAAAAAAGCGAGAAAAATAAAGAAAAATTCTACTAAAAAAAAGGGAGAAAAACAAACAAAAACAAAAATACAAACGACAAACGTGCGACGGATTTCCGCGCCAAGACACCATCAAAACAAAAGCTCCAGCAACAGGAAGCGGGCTAGGAAGTCGCCATCAGCCATCTGAGCCATCAGCCTGCCAATTGTGCAGCAGGACGCGTGCTGCAGGATTGCCTGCGCCTGTGTCTCCCGCAGCAGCAACATCGGTAGCGGCTATACAGTAGCAGGAGCGGCAACTTGCTTTTTACATCCATAAGGTAAGCTCATTACGGACACAGGCTGCCTCGAAACGTTGACAACGCAACCAAAAGTAAATCTGCAAGAAAGGTAGCGAACACAGAATACCGTGTCCTGAAATCATGGGCTTCTTTTTAAAGAAAGTTTACTTTTCTGAAAACCCTTAAAGATGTATTGTAAGGATGTTATTTGTATTATTAGATTGTGAGGAATACAATGGATGTATTTATATAATATTATGTTTATAACATGATATACAATATACCCTTTAACACACCGAGTACCAGGTATAGCCACTGTGAGTGTGCGATAGTCCTGGCATCCCTGCTCGCGGACGTGCCGCCAGCGACATTTGCTTTGCTCTCCTTTGTTTGTTTATTTGTGCTTGTGCTTTTTTTTGTTGCTTTCTGTCTTTTGCTGTTGTTTTTTTTTTGTATATATTTTTTTTTTTTGCCGCCCGAGTCTATTTGTTTGTCTCTTGCAACAACAACAACAAAGGCAGCATAAATGGTAGCAGCAGGATAACAACAATGAGGATAACAACAATGACAACGACAATGACTTTATCCTGACAGATTGTTGAAGCCAGAGCTTTAGGCCCTCTAGTGAAGTATCTATGTATATGTGTACGGGACCCACTCAAAGTATCTAAATTGGCAACGAGGATTTTCCCGTAAATTGTAACCATAAATGACATAAACGGAAATGGTCTTTAAAAGTTCCTTGTAACATGTCCGCGCTAACATGGAAAATAAAGTGATTTTAGCAGGATTTTTAGATGTAAACTATAGGGACTTGCAAGTGTGTGGCTTTAAAAACAAGGAATGCATTTTATAATATAACATTGTCATGATACATTAGATGGAACATTGATAACATCTAAAGATCTGATTATAACTTATATTTAATTACAATAAAAAGGATATTATTCCGTAAAACTTAAGCATATTTAAAGTCTTTAATGATCAATACAATCCCTTAAAGAGTTTGAATAAAATTTTTTTTATACCTCAGGGAAATTAAGGGTTAAGCTAATAGACATTTCTCAATTCCCTTTACATTTATTTGTTAAACCCCAAAGCTCAAGCTTTTGAATTAATGGGCCGGGCACAAGTGCGATTCAAAGGAATTTCATTCTGGCATTTGCCTTCTCATACCTCCGAGGAATCAGAGACGAAGTACAAATACAGGAGAGGAGTCTGGGAAGTCAAAGACTCGTGGAAATGAAATTGAAAACTCCACATGGCTGAACCCAACGAGCCATAACCCGGCATTGAACATATTGAGTGGCTCATAAGCATATTTTAATGGGCATGGGAGTCCCGACAATGCAGCCAGCTGAGATTTTCTGGCGGTGGAGGGGACAAACAAACATAGCTGGCAATCACCTGGCGCCGGTTTCCCATCCCAATTCTGATCCCAATCCCACCTCCAGCCATTCCTCTTTGCCGTTAGGTTATGCTAATGGCGGATGCTTTGACTCGCGCGCTGGCACTGATTGGAAGCGCATAAAAGTAGCAAATCAGTGCGCACTTTGAAATGGAAATTCTAATCAAAAAGGCGCGCTCCCCAACAATGGATGGGATGGAGGGGCTGAGTGGGAGAGCATCTCTGCTGCTTAGCTGGCTAAATTTTAAATTGCCAAACGATTTGCTATTCGATTAACAAGACACGGCACGCGGGGCATGGGGAAATGGATGTGAAAGGCAAAAGCAAAGGCAAAAGCAAAAGGACACATCATCAGCGGCAGACAAGCAGAAATGGAAATAGATTTGTGAATTCATGTTGACAACAATGGATCAGCGGCGGCATTCGCTTAAACATCCATACGGATTTACATTAAAAGTGAAGCTAAATAGAAACCAAATATTGTTTAGACTGTGCTAACCAAATCGCAAATACTCTTACGGAAAATATTGTTTTATATTTTTTAGAAAGTATTTAAAGTAAACTTTTTCACCATTACTTAATTGTTATGGACTGCTTATTACTTATACTATCTCCATTCGAACTATGGTAGAGCAGTTTTTTTTTATCAATTTCACTAAGCTTTTCTAAAAGAAAATTCTGAAATTAAAATGGACAACAGTTATACCATTTTGCCCTCGGCTGATGACCTATATTCCATTGTTTGGCTCTGCAACACCGGACGGACGGATTCCGGCTGCGAGTCCGGTGCCAGTATCCTCTGCATCATCGCATCTCTGACTGTGTTTACGGCCGGCCAACTGCAGGACCAAGCCGAACTGACAGAACATCCAAGTGGCAGCTGCAAGCCGGGACCGAGAGCCCGAGGTAGGCGGCAAACGGGAGGAAGGAAGGAAGCCAGTAAGGACCCTTCAAATGTGAACGAGGACGAAACGGAATTGCCTTATTGCAATGTTTCCACTCCTCTTTCCTCGCTGCTCTCGCTGCTCCTTCCGCTGTAATTTTTTTGCTAAATAAAAGATATCCGCTGATGAAATTGTACCAAAGGGCTTTTGGGACCTTAAATCCTCCTAAAAGGTAGCGAAAATTTGCATAATATATCAACAAACAGGCACACACGCATACGCACACACGAGGAGGGGCGGGGATGGGTACGCCCACCTCATAAACTTTAAAATACTTTGTGGCTTGGCTGGCTTTTCAATTGATTTGAATTGATTTGATCCTTGTGCGTGGGAGTGGATTCGAACGGGAAGGAGGGCCCACTTCATTGTAATGATTTTGGCATTCGGAATTTTGTGAAAATTTGCCATTTTATGGAATCCGATCACACAAAATTGTCAAGCTGCCTCCAATTTGTGGCAATCAAATGTGTGCGGCAATCTGTTCGCTGGGCTTTTGTGGCTTATAAAGTTGCAAATGTGTTCTCGCATTGATATGAAAATTGCTGACAACTGCTCATTTTTAGCGGTTTGCCGGGAATTTATGGTATTTTTATTACTCATTATCTCTAGTAGAAATTCTGAACTTGCTTTGGCTTCATGTAAACTTACTAAGAATTATATATTAATCTCTTTTGAATGTTGTAGTTTTTTTTTATCGGAATAATAAATATTTAAACTTTGTTAGCAATGAATTATTCACCCGGCTTGTTTTTCTCAAAGTTTATGATGCCTGCAGTTCTTTATGGGTTCTACGTTTATTTTCCTTGGCTTTATTTTTTCCGCTGGAGAAGCCAACGTAAATTCTTTATATTTGGCGTAAAGTCAAGAAACAAAATTCGAGCGTTAATTGCCAAATTTAATTCTCAATTAGTCGCATTAGTCAGTTAATGCGGGGGCCTTAAACACTGTAGTTTATAGATTTGTGTTCCAATTTGTTTACCCAGTGCCAGAATCAATTGTGTTTAATGGCGGAGCGTGAACTCGTAAATTTCAAAGGCGAAAGACGAAAGACGATCGAGCCGAGGACGGTCCGTTTGCAGCGCGTTCGTGCGCAAATCGCCGATATGGAAAATTTGAATGGAATTGTTTACAATTTGCAGGGGGCGAAAATCGAATATTAACAATAGCCGCGGCCCGAACTAAATGCAATTTGCTAACTAAGCGTTGCGCATACGCCCCATGGTGTGCGCTGCCTTTTGTGTCTGCGGTTGTTTGTGCCGTTACTTATCTGAAAGCGGCTGTCACACAGCTGCAATTAGCCTGACAAGTGATGAAGTGAGGCTGGCCAATGCTATAAGATGACGGGCCTTCATCCGGCGGGATGTTCTACTTCGCCCTGCCTGCCCGGAGCTTCCATCTCACAGTCATCGTCATCGCTCATCCGCACCGAGGGCCACTTGTCGGTGCAACGGAAGCGCAGCTCATTGCTGCGTGCAAGTGTCTGAAGATTACTATTACCCACTTGGCAGCAGCAGTCCTCCGCGCAGCTCCTCCTCCGCGGAGAGGCGGCTGCATAATAAACAAATCAAATCCTATAAATGTGCAAATTAGCTGGCAACGTCACCGAGCCGTGCTTGGTGCACAAATGCAAATCCAAATGCAGAAGCGGCAGCAGGCGTCATCATTATCATCGCCATCATCATCATCGCCAGCCCCCGGCACTCTCATTTCGCCGCTCTATCGTGGCATGAAAGTGAATGCACTTTTATATGCATGACGGCTAATTACAGCGACAATTTGTCTGCCCCTCCCATCTCTGCACCGCATTCCCAATCCCTTGCCTCCCCGAAGCTAAACGCTTTGCCTTTGTATTAAAAATATTTAGCACATTTCGGCTTTTGTCATTATGACGCTGCTGCGATTCTTTCTCGCTTCTGATTATTTACACCCGGCCAGTTGTAAAGGCCTGGGGAAACCCCCCTAAATTTGTCATTGTGCGAAATTCGTTGGGGATGCTTAAGCGGCAAGAGAATTCCGCGGAAGCATTACGAAGTGATAATAGGATATATTTGAAGGTAGAATAGGAGTAACATAATAAATTGTAGTTAAATGATTTTCAGTTGAATAGAATATGAAAGAACAATTCGATTTTTGATGTCAGAAAAAAAAAAAAATTGAACTATTTATTTTTATCATAGTATTCTTACCAAATACTGTAACAAATTTATAAATGTTAATAATTTAAATTAAAATAATGTCTTGAATAATCTTATGTAAGTTCTAAAAGTACATTTTTTTGTCTGAAGATAAATATGACTGTAAAAATGTACTAATGTTAAATGCTTGCCTGCTTAGGCCATATAACATTAATAATATTTATATTGTAAAGCCACAGGCACTTTAAGGTTTTTGTTGTTTAACTTTAATATGTATTGGATTTTCCTTTAATAAAATAACCCAAAACTATGGGAGTTAAAATGTATTCCCAAGAGAGTTTTCAAAAGAAATTTTTGCTTTTATTGTAAGACTTGAAATATTGTACATGGGAAAATCACCTAAGTGCGAGGGAAACTCCGCTCATACACTCTCATGTTAATTGAATTTTTTATTCATTAATCTTTTATGACCACCGAGAACAATTTCTCGCATATTTATGCAAATATGAGCAACAAGAGGGCTTCGCTCTTTCTTTCACCCTTTGTCAATTGTCTTTAGCGCCGTCTGTTAATAATTTTTATTTCGCTGCTACTTTTAATTAACCGGGAATGGAAGCTAAGCAAATTATTAATGGCCAGTGGGGTTGAGTGAGAGAGAGCTCTGGCATTGACTTTTCAATTGAAACAAATCATTATTAGAGGAGCTTGTGTGTGGATCTTGTTCAATTGCGGCGCTCCGGCGCTGGCGGAGCGTGTCAAGAGATCCAAAGCGGGCTCCCCTCCCTGGGAACTGGTGGATCCGTGGTGCCAGCAAGCATTTCTATGAACGTGCATGGAATTATAATTAGTTATTTATGGCCGCAATGTAAACGTAATTACCAATTGGACATGGGCCATTGCAGCTCGATTAGCATGGGTGTGAAAAACTGCCTGCACTATCTATCCATGTATCTTTGATAGTACAATGAGCTCGGTGTTGTGTTGTGCATAAAATAAAATATTAAATATAAGAGAGAGCGAGAACTAGATCGCGTAGATATATTGCGTCAATTACCAGTTCTGCTTTTTATGGACAGCTGTCAGCTAGATAAACTAGAGATTGACTGATGTGCTTCTCTATTGCTTGAATAACTAAATGCAAAGCTAAAAATTAAATATTGATGTGGACATTAAACTATAAATTCAATTATTTTTATAGCCTAACACTTCATAGATGTGAATTCTTGACAGATTAAGAATTATTTATGGCTTTTCTTTGTAATAACTGTGACTGTGCCGATTCTTACTCTAATTTATATCTGAAAACATCAGATATTTCATATAAAAATAACTATTCACTTCATAGAGCATCCTATTTGAACAAATTCATTTTTAATTAAAGCAGAATCCCTCTGCGTCAGCTTTCAATTTATTAATTGAGTTATTTTAATCTGAGAACCAGGAACCTGTCGATTTGTCAAACTGCCCGATCATACCAGTCCGTTGACAGGGGAGCAGCAGGAACAGGAGCAGGGATGGGGAGCTGGGCAGCTCGGCTGCTGGGGTGTGACCAGGCCGACAACAGCTGCAGAATGCAATTAGCGTTATTTTCAGCGTGCCATGATATTGCACATACGCCATGTGCGCCGTGCGAGTTGAAGGTAAACGGCGACGACGTAGTTTATAGCATTGAAATTGAGCCGTTGTGCCCACACGACGACATGGCGGCGACCTTCGCCAGCCGTTGCATCTGTGGCAGTAACGTCCAACAGCAGCAGTGCCCAACGGCGTCCAGTAACTCCAATGGCCAAAAGCTAAGCCCTACAGCAACTAAAAACTGCCGGAGGACGAGGACAAGCCATATGGAATGAAGGGTGCCTATAAAATTGATAATTAATTATCCTGCCTGGGCAGCAGGACGGAGGCTGCCGTTGGGAAATGGGGGAATGGGTAATGGGGAATATGACGTGGTCTGTGCCCGCGGCTTTTCGCGGACACGCTTCGCTTATTCCTGTTTACAAGTGCGTGAAAATGTGCGCTCAACTGCTTATCACGTGCGGCGTATGGCGTGAATTTTACTGCCGCAGCCACATCCAAATCCTCATCCTTGCACCACCGCAGCCGCAGAGCCCAGTGGCCACCCGGTCACATATGCTAAATCCCCTCCTAAATGGAATATCTCTTCCGGAGGCTTGGACATATGCAAATTTAACTCTTGGCCCGCAGTGTTTGCGCCATAAATGTTGGCATAGCTGATTGATATGTGGGAGTACTTGATTCATGGCTTGTATGGGGATATCTAGGCCGCTGACAAGTTGTGTTATTTGCAAGGATTTCATGACAGAGCTTTTGATTTAAACCCCTTTTAGTTATTTGTTTCCGAATTTTAGTATCAACTGTGTTTCGCTCTACTGAATAATCCCAAAATCTTCTTGGCCTACCTATACAAATGCCTTTATCCTGCGGGCAAATCGCTTAATTTGGCTTGATTATACCACGTTGGTAAATCAACTGAAAAGAATTAAACACTTAAGTCGGCCAACTAAAGTCCAAGTAAAGTAATGCTGGAGGAAAAGTTTGCCAGTCTCTTGCCTACTTTTGGGCATTGATACCTTCGGTCTCAACTACATACATATATGTATGCTTCGGATTCAATCCGGCCAAAGCCAAAGCCCAGACAAAGCCAATGCGCTGTTGCGAAAGCCACAAAGGAAATCGCAAACGGGGCAAAGCGGAGAAAGGATGCGGCGCTTGGAAAGGGGAAAAAGTTCAACCAGCAAAAGGACACGAACATGGCAGGAGCCCGAGCTGCCCCCTCCTGCGGCGGCTCCACCCCAAACGCAATTACATTAAATCTTGGCTATTATTCTTCTACTTTGTAGAGCTGGTCTCGGCCTGGCTCAGTGCTCTGTGCTCAGCACCCAACTTTCGCCGGTCTCGGGCTGCTGCTGTAGTTAATCGCCTCCAACGTGATTGAATTCCATCGAACGCAGGTTGACCAATGACCGGACACAGGCATCCTTGGCCGGGATCACGAGCTGGGAGCTGAAAGCTGGAAGCTGCTTGCTCGGAGCGGGGGCTGCCCTAATAAATGAAATAGAGCCGCTTGACTTGACTGCATTCGAACTGTTTCTGAGAGGCTTTCTGCTTCGCCTTCGCCTTTGCTTGCCTTTGCCTTGCCTTTGCCTCCAACTTGGTTTATGGCCAGTCACTGACCACTTAACTAATTGCTCCTTTGTGTGCTCCTGACACGGGCAATAAAATTAATTCCACTGTATCCACAGCAACCGCAGAATTCTTTGCGCTTGGCATCTATCAAGTCAATTATTTGCATGTTCCCCTCAGCTAAATCTTGCCAATCTGCATTCCCGGCCTTTATTTATCTTCGGTTGATGGAGAGCCGAATGTCTGGAGGCTCTAATTGTGCCTGGTGTGTTACTTAATTGAGTAGTTTATTTGATAAATAAAACTGGGTTAAGAGTATCATATTGATTTTGGGTAATTCTGTTTCCTAAGCTGGTTTTGAGCTAAGTATAGTTATCACAGAGGCTTGTTTAAGTTAAAATAATTTAATTTAAAGATATTCTGACCTTTTTTATCCTCAAATATTTTTAATATTTTAACTTATTCCTATTTAACACACCTTTCAGTTCCTTTGTGCATCATGCACGACACCGGCAAGCCGTCCCCCACCGCAACCACCAGCCCCACCATCCCGCCCAGCAAGATGGCAGCGACGCCCCAGTCACCAGCTGGTCTGGATCCCCAGGCCCCGACGGACGACGAGGACGAGACCGATGTGATCGGCGACCTGATGGGTCACTACGGCAAATGGCAGCTGCTGATGACCGTGCTGCTGTCGCTCTTCCAGGTGCCCAACACCTTCCACATATCCTCGTCCATTTACCAGGCGGCCAACAAGGACTTCTGGTGCCAGCGGCCGGAAGAACTGCAGCAGCTTCCAGTCGATGTCTGGCGCAATCTCACCGGCTCCATTGACAACTGCCACCGCTGGGAGGGCATCGACTGGAGTCAGGTGGGCAATGGCACGGCAATGTCCACAGAGTGGAAGGTGAGATAAAGTACCTATAATTATGTCTTAATCTTAAATTTAAGCCTTGTCTGACCGATATCCATATTTTTTAGAAACCACCAGATGGGGATAGACAGTTGGTGGCCTGCGAGACATGGGAGTACGAGACGCATGACAATGTGGGCAACACCTGGACATCGGAGTGGGATCTGGTGTGTGACAAGGAGCACCTGAAGAACGTGGCCGAGATGTTCTTCCTGCTGGGCGTGGCAACAGGTGGCATCCTCTCCGGCTATTTATCGGACAAGTTCGGGCGTAAGAAAATGCTGTTCATATCGGCCGTGCTGCAGACCCTATTCGGTGAGTCCTTGTCTGTGCATTAAGGCCATCTCCTCCTCCTCCTCCTCCTCCTGTGTACATAAGTGCGCCCCTGCACACGGAAGTCACTGCGACATTGGCCCTGACGATGTCCTCCGCCGGTGACTGTGAACTTGGCCATGTCGGCAGGGGGTCAACACGAGCACATCGAGTGGCTCTCTGTGGATTTTGTGTGGGGTCGGGTTGTCAGGTGGTCGAGTGGTCGAGTGGTCGATTGGTCGAGTGGCCGAGAGGGTCGGCTGGGGACTCGAGCTGCAGTTGTGGCTGCCAGTCGGCTCTTGCCATCCAGCCAGCCTTGTTGTCCTTGTTGATTAAATCTCACACAATGTATAATTGAAATTTGCATCCAAAAGGACATTACTAATGAGGGACTGGCACGTGTGTGGATTTTCCCACTGATTACTCTGCTGCATTGCGACGGATTACTGTGGTTAAGATTTCACTGGGTGACTAATGGGAAAACTTAAAGTTATATCCTTAAATATAAAGCTTTGACTCTTAAACCTTAAACTAAATAAGTATGTTGCATAAGTTCGGAGTTTAAAAGATATGTATGATTTACAAGCTCATAAACGCTACTTAAATAGGATCATTATCTTTTTCTTTTTATGAAGAAAAGTTAAAGATATTAATTATTTAATTATTAAATCTTTTCCCCCCTCAGGCCTCTGGCTGTACATCTGCAGCTCCTTTGAGCTCTACTTGACGCTTCGCGCCCTGTTGGGCCTGGTATCCGTATCGGTCACCTACTCGGGCCTGATCCTGGCCATCGAGTACGTGGACGGCAAGTGGCGGACTCTTGCCGGAATGTACAACCTGTTTCCACTGCCAATCTCGTACATGATCATCTCGGGCCTGGCTTATCTCACCCAGGACTACCAGCGCCTGCAGCTGTGCATCGGGGTTCCCGGCATCTTCCTCTGCTTTCTCTGGTAAGAACGCTTGAACGTTTGAGCGGAAGGTAAACAAACTGTGACCGGTGATCAGAATAACAGATTTATTCGCATGTGCCCGCATCTGGGTGTATATAGATCGTGGACTGGTTAATAAATGGGGGAAAACAGGTGCGTGGGTGTTCCCCCGCCACTATAAACAGAGGGGCCTATTTTGCCGCGGCACATGTTTCGCTTGATATATGGCGCTGGTTTGCTTCGATTTCTTTTTATTTTGTATGCATATATTTTTAGTATATATCTTTGTGTACTGATATCCGGCAGGTTTGTGGTACCGGAATCGCCGCGTTGGCTGCTGGTCAAGGGTCGACTGGACGAGGTGCGTCGGATTATCGAGGCGGCCGCCAAGTTCAATGGACGGCAGCTGCCGCCCGACTATCAGCTGACGCCTCCAACGCAGGAGAGCAGCTCGCAGGACGTCACCTACCTGTTCCGCTCCAGCTACCTGCGCCGCATCTCCATCTGCTTCTTCTGCATCTGGTTCACCATGAATCTGGTCTACTATGGCATCATTCTCAACATGAGCTCCTTCGGCGGCAATGTCTACTTGAATTCGGTGAGTCGCGTTGCGTATACGCAGCGGGGGCGCGATAAGTATACGCAGGGTCGCCTGGCACAACCACTTTGGGAAAACTTCATCCAGCATCCGAAATCGTGTCAGCATATAGGATCAATCAAGCACATTAAGCAAGTGCCAAGTGGTGCTGCTGATGGCTGATGGGCGCCTAATTGGATTTGTCAGCGATTCCATCAGCCGAAGACCGAGAAGAATGTCTGTTGGATGTCAAGTGCCGCTGGTTTGACCGCTGAACCTGGGAAATTGTGTTTGCAATCGAATTATGATGTTACCCCCTCCCACCGTCCGTGTCAGCCCCAGTCCCCCTATAGATAATAGATGTGCCAGTGGATAAATCCTGCCGCGGCCGCAGCCGCAGCCATCTTAGCCCCTCCAACTGGCAGTTGGCCAAATGGTTGTTGGGCACAGTGCTGACGGGCCTTGGATTAGCGGCCAAAGAGTAAACAATATGCAAAACATGCTCGGCATTTGTTTCGGGGATTTGATTGTTTTAAAACGCTAAAGCGCTTAAGGTTGTCTGATCTCTGTGTTTGCTTTTCTTCGTACGAGCAATTCGGTAATTAGTTTGATCTTGTGGGGTATGTTGGTATGACAAGACACTGTTCTGGCAAATAACTTATGATATTTTTTACTATACAAAAGAGTTTGTTTATTTAATACGCATATTTTGGTATTTATTTCTAAATCAAGTTAATTTCAATTTGATTATTAGAATTAATAATTCAATAAAACTCATGATCTGGGAATACTTTTTTTATGAGGATATGACACTGACTTTGAAATGAAACTATTTTCATTTCCTTTTTTATTTTTCGAGGGCATGATCGTAATTTTGTTTAACTAAGAATCATATATAGTATTCGAATAATCAATCAAATACCTCAAATATATATTTGAATATTAATTTATAAACCAAAGCTAACCATTAAACATTAATTTTTAAATTTAATTACCCTTCAATAAATTAAGGCTAATTGCTCATCACTGGCAAGATAGCAACAATGGACATGCCAGGGGGCTTCTCAGCTAATTTATTGCATAATTTATTTTGACAACGCCGGGCGCACCTTTGATGCCGCTCTAATTTAATGCGGCCAGCCGACAGTTGACATCTTGTCCACTTGCCCTGCTCATCCGCTCATCCTCTCCTCCTTGTCTCGTCTCCCCCACAGGCGCTAGCTGGCCTAGTCGAAATACCCGCCATCGCCGTGGCCATGTACATCATCACCAAGGTGGGCAAGAAGTGGCTCTTTTGCGCCACTTTGATCTGTACCGGCGTCGCCTGCTGCTGCGCGGCAATCACCGAGGGGCAGCCGGAAATGCTCTGGCTGAAGATCACATTCCTGATGATAAGCAAGTTCACCATCAGTGCGGGCAACACCATAATGCCGGTCTACACGGCGGAGCTCTATCCGACGCCCATACGCAATGTGGGCGTGGGCGCCTGCAATGTGGCCGCCGGCCTGGCCCTGATCCTTACACCCTACCTGTCGCTGCTGGTGAGTGTCCTTGCCTAATGCATATATACCTCTGATTAATCCGTTTTTGCAGAACAAGATCGAAGGCCACCTGCTGATGAGTCTGCTGACTGCCTGGAGCATCTTCGGTGGCGTTGTTGTGCTCTTCCTGCCGGAGACCGCTGTGCGCTCGAAAGCCTCCTCCAACCAGGGCGGCGCCAATGCCCATAATGCCCATGCCAATGCCAGTGCTGCCAAGCAGGTGTAATGACCGCTGATGCCCAAGTAAGCCCCTCCACCCGCTCGGCGCCCCAACCGAAGAAGGCGTGTACTTTGGCTGGTCCAAAAGTACACCGATGAGATGAGCTGTCTCTGCCCCCACCCTGACCCAAGTCCCAGCCTACCCCACCTGCTGCTGCAACTGCTGCTGCACTTGCTCACCTGCCCACCTGCCACGCCCCGAAGCCACCTGCAATTAACGGTAATCGATCCATTGAAAGTCCAAGAGTAAGGCCAATTCGCTAGAGAACGTCGTATGTCAGGCAGGACCTTGTTTGCGTAGCATGTAGTGAGTATGTATCTTAACAATTAACTAACAACCATGGCTTGTAGCTTATGTCGTAGTCTAAGTACACACAAACTGATCAGTGATCGCTGATCGCCACCAGGAACCCTCGAAATAGTTTAAGTTCTTCGGTTACCATCCGGAGGTAAGAAACTAAACGCAAAACTTAGGGAGGAATTGCAGCCATCAATCGTGGGTTAATGATATTTATTTGTGAATTTTGTGACTGTTTTTGCGTATCTTTGTTTTTACATTTTTTAAATTTAAGTCACAATTATTTTAATTTTCTAATTACCATAAATGCTTCAATTTTATCAATAAATTTTATGTATAGAATTTATATTCTTAACACAAGTAACAACTCATTTTAAAGAAAATAAAAGCTAGTATCAAAAATGGCTTTAAAAAGTTAGAACATCTACTTGACAGGAGATAACCAGTAAAAATCATTCAGAAAATAAGTTACTTTTATTCAAAGATTCAAATATTTCGAGTCGAAAGTAAATCTGTTTTAAAATTGATTTATTTTCAATTTATTTTAACTTAAAATTTGATCGTTTTCTGTTATATATGTTTTAATAATTTTTTTAATATGAATCTTGTTTTGTGTATATTTTTATTTTTTAAAAAGTGTAATTAAAACACTCCGTAATGTGCACCTCCCTAAGAAAGGTTTATTATTGGATAAAATGGATTAATAATAGCCCAGTAAAATACCCTTAAACGTAGAGCCTTACAATTACTGTATTGCTAATCTAATTACAAACGAATCAATGTTCGCACAGCAAACACAAAAATGAAAAAAGCAAAATTAGAACAAAAATATATTCTTGTCAATACGTCTTGTCAATATCTCAACGTACACATAATCTCGTCGTCGTCGTTGTCTTCTTGTTGTCTATTAATAAATGTTTTTTCCCAATACGAGATCAATAAGAAACGAAGCTGAAAGTAGACTCCAGCGGCAAATTGTAATCTCTAGTAATCGTAGTCAATTAATCCTTACCGTATATACTTATGCATATATGTACCACAGATCAGTCGTTAAGCATCGGTCAATTATGGATTTGTATATATGTCTGTTTGTGTGCAGGGACATGGAACATACAAGGAGTTTTATTGTTTAAAGAGCCACCAATGAATATATATTAATATATGTATGTATATGAAGAGAACTAAATCAATTTCCAATATAATGCATTTAACAATGTATACAAATATGTGTATATGGATACGTGTGCGTTTGTGTAAGAATATTTAGTGAACAGAAAAAATTAGAACAAAGTCGAACAAGAAACCCAAACAAAAGCAATCAATTAGACAACACAAAACTGTTGAATTACCTGTTGTACTTATAAAAAAAAAAAAACTACCAAGTTGTTATTTGCTCATTGTGCGTATTTTTTTTTTTGTATTACTTTTCGTACTTTTATTTCACTAATTTAACTCGTGTGTTGAATTTCCGTTGCCAATTGTACTTACCCGTTAAGATCAGGATCAGGATCAGCTTCGTTATGTATTCGTTATAAGTAAGTCAGTTTTCTAAGATTCAGATAAATGAAAGAATTCTAGAATCTAATACGAAATTAAATTATTGCTAAGTTGAACGGTGTTGAGCGAACCGAAACACTTGAATAAATTTATGAAAATTGTTGTAAATCAAAATTACCAAAGCAAACGCGATTATAGTGTCAAAATAAACTATGAATAAATAGATAAATTTCAATTTATAGTTTTTCTGGAATATGAACTAGTTAAGGGGTCTTTGAATCCTTTTTCAGGTGTTGATAAGGAGGAGTTCATCTACTGTATTCCCTTTTAATTCTTATTTATTATATATATATATATTTATTTATTAAACTGAAATTACAAATAACATTGGACTCAGAGATCAACACGGTCTAGTTTATTGCCTCGGATTTCTCGATATGAATGGATTTTTTATTGAATAAATATTGGTATTAAGGTTTTAATGAATTCAAATCCCCGAACGTAATTATATAATAATTTTGAGAAAATATATATTAAATTTATTCGTAAAACTTTTTTTGTATTTAAATAAAAAAAAGACTCCCTTCTCAAAATCCAAGCTTTAAGCAGCGTTAATGCCGTCACCAAGGGGAGCGATCGCAGAAAATACTTTTAATTAAATAAATATTGGTATTACTTTTGTTTAAATAAATTTCATTTCTTATAAACAATTGTAAGTTTATTTTACAAGATTATATACAAATTATGTTAGTTATTTTAAAATATGCATTTAAAAAACTCTTCACCCCGAATGCTAGCTTTAAAAACCCACGCCAAGGGGAGCGTTCATGGAAAGTACTCAGAGCTTTGATTCCTCAATATTAATAAATTTGTTATTCAATAAAAATTTAATTATTATTTACTTTTTATTCAATTTATATTCCTATAAACATAACACAGTTTTATTAGAATATTTTACATTTATTCAGTGAATCCCCTTTAAAATTTAAATTTAAATAGCTTAAAAATCTTCGTCAAAATATACTCCGACATCGGATTCTTCTATTTGAATGGACTTTTCATACAATGAAAATATAATTTTATAAGAATATATGGAATTTATTCGGTAAAACATATTTGAATTTAAGTCACAAAACTCTCCACTCCGACTACAAGCTCTGCAGAGCTTCAAGGCCTACGGCAAGCGTATTGATCGTGGGGTAGTTAAAGTTTAAGCTTTCTCGCTGCTGGCACTGCCGCTGTGGTGCCGAGCTTTTGCTCTCTTGTCAACTCTGTAAAGTGCTTATAACAGAGCCGCGGAACTTTTAACGGTTCCAGATCGCCGCCGACGGCTGAGAAACCAACGATCGCCGCGAGTTTCTACACAATTCCCTTCCAATTTCCCAATCAATCGATCGGTCGGAAGTCTTGGACGTTCCAAGAAACCACTCGCTGATAGCTCCATTATGAGTGGCGTGCTGCGTCGCGGATCCCTGAATTTCGATTGCGTGGGCGGGCCGCGGGACAAGGGCAGGGGTAGCCTCGAGGCGAACCTCTATGGCGGATATCGCGAGACGAGGCCGGGCCCAAAGACTCCGGAAATCAGTGTCATTGCATTGGACTTCCGTCGCTACTCCGAGGACCTCAAGAAACCGCCCAAGGAGGGAGAGCAGGACAAGGAGGGAGACCTGGTGACTCCCACGACCAGGGACCTCAGCCAGGATGCGGATAGCGACGTGATATCAAATTTCCTGGGACACTACACCCGCTGGAGCTTCCTGTGGACCCTGCTCCTCTGCCTGTTCCAGCTGCCCACCACTTTTCACCTGTTTATGTTTGTCTTCCAGGTGAGTTTCGGCTTTTATGGCTGGCCAAATATTTGCCCAGCTGATTGCGTCGCAAAACCCAAATATTTTGGTGGGCATAGTAAAGGTATTTAGTTTACCCACCTCCCACCCTCAAACAAAAATAGGGAAAACAAACACAGTCCCCGGAAAAAAACATTGTGCAATTGATTGACTGATACCTGTAAAGTGACACACACTAATAACAGACTGATTGGTTGTGATTCGGAAGTATATCTCTTCGATGCAACTCGTTGACAATGGAGTAATTGCTGGGGGAAAGTAGAGATAAATACCGTTTGGGTTATTACAAAATGCTATTTATCATCAGTTTTTTTTTGAGTAGATGAGTTTGCTTAAAATGAGTAACTTCGAACAGTAGCCAAAACACACGACGGAAAACAATTGATAACACACTTTCGGGGCGCTTCCACTTGAGTTGGCTGGCCGCCGACTCGCAATCACAGTTCGCATGCCGATTTCGGCCATCAGATTCAGTTGGCGGAGGAGCACTTAACGCCACTCGAGACCCCACATGGGTGACCTTGGGTCACCTTTTGACCAACTTCCAGGGAGGCTGTCACCTAGCCTCACTTTTCCACTTGGAAGCCATTTATCGCAGGGAGTTGCGTGCGCATCATTTGCCTATGGTTTCGAGGTCCACAATCACGGTAATCGTTCGCCTAGCGTGCTAATGTCCCACTGAAAAGGGTAAAAACCGCACAAACACACAGGCACACACGACCTTGACACACACGATCGGTGGGCGAATAGAGCTCAGAGCCATAATCGATGTAGAAGATGCAACAGTCATCGAAAGACACAAGAAGTTTGAGCAACGGAGGTTAATTACACTAATTGAGAGCCAATAAATTGGGCGATAAGAACGGAGATTGGCCACAGTTGACCTTAGATTAGGAATGATGCAAGACGGAGTAAGTGTTGGGTCATTTGTTTCAGGAGAAAATAAAACCTCTCTTTAACTAAGAAAATAAGGTTAACTGAGCACCCCAATAATCTAGAGCAGCCTTAAGATATGAAGTCAACTTATAATAAAATATGTATTGCTGTAACATTCAACTAACTAGTACTTTGTAAGTTTTTATTGCAATTACAAAACGCTGA
The DNA here is from genome assembly GCA_008042575.1 of Drosophila watanabei. Classification (NCBI taxonomy): domain Eukaryota; kingdom Metazoa; phylum Arthropoda; class Insecta; order Diptera; family Drosophilidae; genus Drosophila; species Drosophila watanabei. Next base: position 21,033 of record VNJS01004731.1, read on the forward strand.
TTATAGAGCGTACTTTTCGTGAGAATATTCTAAATACAACCAAAAATAAATTGGATCAGGTTTCAGAGAAATCATTAAACTATATACCTGCATCTCAAACAAACTGGAATAGATTTATATTTCTATATTTAACATAAAACTTAATGGAATAAATTCTACAAGAGACTAACTTAAACCATACTCGATGTTGTGACATTTGGAAATAGTACAAATAAATTAAAAGTGCTAATTTCACAGGTTTTTGTTATCATCAGCTATGCATATACTAAATGTTGCAAACAAATCCGTAATTTTATTTTGAAAAACAAGTGGTTTGGTTGCATTTCGGCATTAATTACCTACTCCGACTGCGGTAGATGCTAATTCTTACCCAAATTTAAATTTAAGAGATTATCCAGATACTTCGACTGAACATTGAATGTTGTAGTAAAGGATTCTCGAAAATTATACACGAAAAGATTAAGAAATAATTAAATTGCTTTCCATAAATATTTAATTAAAATGTTTGCGTTTGCTGATATCAAACTTAATAGGTTGTGCTGCCCAGAGATTTCGGGTTCTACCCCGTTTATAAAAACAATCTAAAGTTTCCTTATCAGTTCCCCATGTGCCAGTGACTTATATTTATAATAATAAATAGAAAATAGTAGCAAAAAAGACAATCACCTGGCACTTTTAGCAGATATTATTATTAAATGCTTAAGACTAGTAATAATTTGGTTGTCTCGGCGCCTTTTTGATAGCCTCGGCGCTATTTTCGTTTGATAAGCATAATGTTATCTTAGAAAGAAAAACAAACAATAAGCAATTGTTAATGGTCGCAGAATGTAATCTGGCCGAAAGCATCGGTGACAGTTACATGAACCAATCAAATATAGAGAGAGAGAGATAAGATTGTGGCCCCGAACTAGGCCCGAAGAAAGTTCGGTTCGAAGTATAAAGATATCTTTATGCTGGCGGGATTCACCAAAAGAATTCGGAGCCTCGCGGAGTGTGCATCAGCCTTGTGGGAGGAGGAGTTGCTCAAGGCACTCCCCACGGAAAGGTCAAGTAGTTCTTTAATGACTCAAAGCTAACAAGCAATTCGGCGGCTATCATAACATCGCGCTGTGTTGGACATTAGTATTATTATCTTTTTTCGGGGCCCCTCTGAAATTTGTAATAACGCCGCGCCTGCATAAAAAGCTGACAAAAAAAAAGAGCTGAGTCTCGGCCGGATCTCTCGGGGCACACACGCACTCTCGGCTCTCGACACCTGAGCAGCAGCACCACCGACCTGCCCAAACTGGCATCTGGATCTGGCATCGCTCCGGCTCAAATTTGAATTTCATAAGACACTGTCTGCGTCTCCGTTTCGAGAGCCGACATTCTAATTCAGTTGACTTGCATCGCAAGGCGCACACGGTTGCCACCTGCAGCGGGCGAGAAATGGAGCTGGCGGACACGGACGCGGGATCGGGCGAGGCCTCGCCCATGCTGCAGGGCTGCGTTGATCTAGAGGAACTGGACCATCTGCACACGCGACTGTTGGAACGACTCTTCGGATGCATCAGCGCCTGGCAGAGTCTCTGGTGCGGCCTGCTTTCGATCTTCCAGGCCATTTGCACCTTCCACATCTTCGTCTACGTGTTCCAGGTGAGTCCGAGCCGCACAAGTTGAGTGCTCGTGCGGAGGCCATCCACCCACCACCTGCAGTTTGGCCACCGTTTCGCTCCACTGCCAACTACTTGAAGCAACCGCAACTGACAAGGTTCTGTGTTCAGTGCCCACCGCCTACCGCCCCCAATGCCAGTTATCAGCGCACCACACTTGTGATAAGGTGTCTTCGAGCGCGTTATTATTAATATTTTATTATTATTTTTTTGCGGGCGAGACAAACCCGTTTGTGCTCAGTGCTACTCGAGCTACTGCCTGATCGCCGAAAGATACAGTTTCAATGAGCGATTTTGAGAGCGAATATCAGATGCATTTTATTGCCTTTCAATAAATGTGTTTGTTAACCTGGCTGTAGGGGATACAAATTGATGACTTTAAGACTTATGAACTCTTTAACTTGAAGTTATAACTAACATAACTTATATTAGTAAAAGCAGACCTTATAAATTTATTACTTTTAATTATGTTCTTAGAAAGAAAACTTTAGAAAAGTTTCACAGTTTGCAAAGGCTTTTGTATTACTTATTCTATGGTCGGTATTAGTTATATTTTGAAGAAAGTAGATTCAAACAAGGTAATCTATTATATATTTGTTAGTTTAAACTATTTTTATATTTCTATATTCTTTGAAATATGGATCGTTAGTCAGACATTGAGTCTATTGATGAATAAAAATATAGTTTTGAAGATCAATTCAAGGTAATAAGGAACATGGTTTTATATAAATAAATCTGATGATAATTTGTACTATCTATCAAAACAAGATTTTCATCATCTCTTCTGAGGATAGATTTCTTATTTTTATAAAAATAAGTTATGATATTTGAAAATCCATTATTTTTTATTACAAAACTTTTAAATTCATTTTACTTTGTTTTCATATTTAAAATTCTACTTTATCATCCCTGAACAGCGCATTCAAATTTATAGTGTCGAGTTAAAAGTGCGCCTTAGACTAAGTAATACAACATAAGCAACCTTAACTGAACCGCTTTTGGCTTAATTATTGACACACAATAATTGGCAGTGAAGTAATAACAAATTTACACTGTCTGAGGCGGCCGAAACGAGTTTGCCTTTGTACTATCCAGCACATATAGTACATATATATATATATATATATAATCCGATCGCCCTGTAAACCAAAAGTCGTTGATTTGCTTAAACTGATTTAATGGCATATATCTTACACGGTATTCGTGTCGGCTTGCCTTATCTTAATTGGCCAAATCCGCAAATTGCACGCTTTGTGTTATTTATTGTGAAGATGACAACTTTGTGGATTATGGTAGGTCCAAGCTCTGTGGCTCAGACACCATGACAGCACGATTTTCCAGCAAAGCCGTGCGGCAAGACTTTTCAATTAGTTTCCACTCCCAACTGATCCATATCAGGTGTTTGGCTGGCTGGTGGTATCGATGGTGTCGAGTCTCGGCCAGCCCAAGGTTGGGCTCGAAAGGTTACTCCCTGCCAGAGGCCAATATTGACCGCTAACTGTCTAAATATATTAATTAGACAATAATAATAAAACGCCCAGAGATACTTTGGTGAGCCACTCAGCATGCCACTGGCACTGGCACTGTGCACACTGGTCTCCAGTCCGCTGGGGAAACCGAATCGGATCGGAACTGGGATTTCAAATTGCAATTTAAATACTTTCTCATCTAGGGTCAATGGGTGACCCTGTGGCAATTAAGTTAACAACACCCCTTGAGCACCTCGGTCGCATGTACTATATTTACCAGCTTAGAGGGGAGATATATGGTCTCAAAATCTCTCAGAAGGCTAGATGACAGATATTTTTAGACAAACCTTAGTTTCGCGCTAAAAATATTTAAATTAAATTGGTCTACAAGAAGGCATTGCCTTGATCTTTTAGAAAATTGTTTTTAAAAATCAAAACAACTAAGAGAAGAAGCTTAGAAAAACCATTTAGTGGGTAAAAACTATTAAAATCAGTTACTTAAAAGTTAAAAGTGAGAAGAGGAAACCCTAAAATTACCATATTTAAATCAATCAAATTCAAATTCATCATAAAATTTACTTCAATTTCTAACTTTTGTTAATAAATTCAAGTTCTTGTTACTTCCAACTATAAATGAATCCATCTTCTTTTTTGTAAAAAAATAAAGAAACATTCTTACTTCCTTGATAGTCTTAGTCATTGCTAAAAGGAAGTTGTTCCCTTGACAACTTTAACATTCTTAAACTTATAGCGATTCAATAAACCCAACAAGCATTCATTTCTCTAAACCATTGAATGCAAATTTAATTGAGATTTTTTGAGCCAATCAATTACGGATATGCCACTATCTGATTTAGAGACAATGGTTAACTTATTGTCACTTGTGACATTAACAATAGCCATTAGTTAGATCAAACGATTAGAGGCCTTAATTAAGCCAACATTCAGCCAGGGTTCTTGACACGGGAAATCCAACTTCTTTCATTCAGTGAAGAGCAGTAAATATTAGAAAACATTTTAAACAGCTAGCTCCATAAAACAGATTGTGTTACCAAGTTGGGAGGAGTTGGCTGGGCCCAGTGTGCCATTTGAATAAAGCGCACTCTCAGGTGCAGCTGGGGCACGGCTGCAAACCGATTTATCAAACGAAATTTATCTGGTCCGTGTGTAGTCCGAGTCGAGAGCTGCCCACGCGGCAGCGGCGGCTACAGAAATTCCATTGTTGAGAGGCGGCATGCAAATGCCTGAAACGTGACATGTAACCGCTGGGGCGACAGAACAACCTGCCACGGCGGCCACAAATGACATCACGGCCGGCCACAACCTGCCACGCGATCAACGGTCGCCGGACCAGTCTGCTGGCCAGGGAAACCCGTAGGAAACCTCACCAGACACACTCACTTTTACCGCTGCCGCCTCGCACTGCCATTAATTATTGAAAATGTTTCGCTTTCTGTTACACTCCAACTTGAACTTGAAACCATTTCCTCAGAGCCGCATGCTAAATGTTTAATTGAGACACGTCCCATGTCCGACAGGGGCTATCAACCTGTTGTACAGGTTGTTTTTCGCTGTTTTTCGTTGTTTTTCGGGGCGGCAGCTCAGGCTTTTTGCCTCCCGCGATTGATAAGCCGCTTTCATCGATTCGATCATCAATCAGCTGGCCGCACATTCGTGTTCGTGTTGCACAGCCCAACATGCAGTAATTTCCACCGTGTTAACCTGTCACGAAACACTCGCAAATGACAAATGGGGCTGCTGTAAAACAAACTAACTGCGGGTTAATCGCAATCGGCAGGCGGAAGAAATTTTAAACGCTTACTACCGACTGGCGGCTGGTTAAAATATACATATATCTGATTTGATTCGATTTATAGCTGTGCAGGTACAAAACTTCCCATTCGGAGATTGACTCGGAAGAGTTAATGTCTCATGTAGGGCACGTTTGCCATTAAACGTGAATCGAATCATAAGAAACTGCGTAAGTCTTTGTTCGAAATTCAAAGGAAATTGAGTTTTGGGTTTGATTTTTAATAGGGGTTAAATGATCAAGTTTATTTATGGATTAATGAAAGTCATCTTAATAAGAACTTAACTGCCTTAAATGTTTTTAAATAACACGAAAAAGTGAAGTACATATATAAATATTTACCAAGCTAAAAATATAAATAATTCTTTTTAAATTTACTAAGCTCAAACCTCATTTGCAGACTGCTCCCAAGGACTTCTGGTGTGCCCAACCAGATCACCTCCGGGAGATGAGTGTCTCCGAATGGCGGAACCTGAGTCAGTCCGCCAATGGTTGCCTTTTGCTGGACTTGGACTACTCCCAGGTATCATACGATGGCCATCAACTAATCAACTGGCCAGCAAATGCCAGTGAGCTGGGCTACCGGCAATGTCCACACTTCGAGTTCTCTGACGTGGACGGATCGGCCAAGACGCTTGTCCAGGAGTTTGAGCTAGTCTGCGGACGCGACATCCTAAGCCTGGTGGAGACCTGCTTCCTGGTGGGTGCGGCAGCAGGAGCTGTGCTCAGTGGCTGGATATCGGATCGCTTTGGCAGGCGCCATACGCTTATGGCCTTCGTGACCATCCAGAGCGTTTTCGGTGAGTTAAGAAGGCAAAAAATAGATTCAACTTTAAGCTATTTGGTATAAAGTAAACGAAGGTTTGAAGGTGGTTATAAAATGGAAATTCAATTTAAATAGCCAGTTTTATTTAGGTTCTTATGATACAAAATTATTGCTAAAAAAAAGTCTTGTAGAAATAGAACAAAATTAGCTTCTTCTTCGCCAGTTATTATTTATTTTTTAAAGGGATATATACAGAAAAATAGGTACTGAATCTAGCACCTTAATGCAATGTTTTTTCCGTGAAAATTCCACCGAAAAATTACATCATTCGGTGATAAAGCCAGAGAGCAGGAATGCTGCCATTTTGACCATGGCAATTTGGATGGGATTCATTTTCTAATTGTCATTTATATGCAGCTTCGCCCATGAATCGCTCCACTAACAGCTGCATTTGCATTCGTCCTGCTCTTTGGCCCGGGCTGGAATTTTAATTGACTTTACACTCTTATTTACGTGTCCGACCTTGCCACTGACATTCCTACACCCATTCTCCCCCTCCGCCGTCTTCCGCCCGGCGTCCTGCTGGCCACCATCCGTTTGTGCAGGTGGAATTTTGGCCTTCTCAACATCGGTGGCCATGTTCATGTCGCTACGTGTTATAATTGGATTCGCATCAATGACCGTGACTGTTGTGAGCTTCGTGTTGGTGGTGGAACTGGTCTCCGGCAAGTGGCGCACCATAATCGGCATTCTCAACATTCTGCCCGTGGCCATCTCGTACGTCCTCTCCGCCGGACTGGCCTATCTAATCCGCGACTGGCGGCACCTCCAGCTGGCCATATCCTGGCCGTGGCTAATCATGCTGAGTATTTGGTAAGTCTATGCAATGGGGGTCTATTCAGTAGGGGTCTTTTTGGTTCAGCTTTATTTTACATCGCCTATTAAAGTAGCGTAACACGGATGGGTTCACTCAGCGAAATCAAATCAAGAATATTAATGCATTAATTGCAGCAATTTAACCCTTGTTCTTTCGCATAGTTTGAGTATTTGCCAGCAATTTAGAAAATAATGTTTTTTTTTACGGAATGAAACTTAATACGGTAACATTTCAAAAAAAAATACTTCTTTTTTTATGTCATTTAACAATTATGGCAGACAAATATTTTCATGAATTCTGTCCCCTGATTATGCTTTTTGGTTGCCTATACAAATTTCCATTAAATTAAGTGGATAGTTTGGCTATATTAATATTTTAGTCACCAGTTATTAACACTCATTACAACCCAACGGAGTGCTACATCATGATGCGTGTCCAGAGAGCTTGATTGGTCTAAACAAGGCTACTTTTAAAATTTATTTTAATTGTAATAACGAATTAAATTCTTTATTCCAATGAGCTAAGCCTTCAGGCTCTTTTCAATCTTTTTAGTAATTTTAGTAGGTTTCCTAGGGAAAAACCTCGTATATTCTGAACTTTGACTTAAATACAAGCAACCAAAAAAGGTACGCCACAAGCATTAAACTTTCGTTGCCATTTGTTGTTAACTCTGGAATGATTCGCTTCGTTCGATTTCAACTTCAAAGCGTTAACATTTTTAGCAGGCAGTCAACTAAATGAATTGACAGCACAGAGCCAAGAACCGAGCACAACACAATGCTTGGCATCAATTAGATTCCGGCAGGGACAAAGCAACCCGTGGCCAGGACATTCCTCAGTGTTTATCCTTCGGTGCCAAGTGGGCCAGAGCTGACCGCTTTTGAAATCAAATGAAAAAATTCCAAGCAGCCAATAAATACCCGAGCACGACCGTGACTCTCACCACCTTCCTTTCCTGCTCTTCTTTTTTCTCCCCCTTCCCCGCCTCCTTTAGGTTCTGGTTGCCGGAGTCACCGCGCTGGCTACTGGCCCAGGGTCGCTTGGATGAGTT
>VNJS01004732.1:0-60401 GCA_008042575.1 Drosophila watanabei
TCCTGAATTGTCCCCTATGATCTATCTTTTGGATATATGTATAACAATTGTAACTATTTAATTCTTTTGTAGGACACAGGAAGTCGATGGTTCCGGGGGAAATAATCTTCAGATACTTTAATTTATTACTATGTTTGCTTTAAACATTATTTACGCCTTTCCTTTAAGTTAAGACAACTCGGAAGTTATATTTTGGAATTTGTCAAATTTTTTAAGCTAATACAGGATCTTTTATAAGCCAGAAAAAATAAAAGGAATACAAAAAATTTGTATAAAATTGTTAAATAAATTTTAATGTTAAAATAATATATTTTAAGGATTCAATCTGATACCATTAGATTAACAAAAATTTTAACAACGGGTATTAAAACTAATAAGTACAATAAAATATCATAAAGTACTTAAAAAATGTAGAAATCGATCATAATGAAACCACAAAAATCATTTATTTAAATTCGGAAAGTTTGTCAGGGCCAGTTTTTTTTAGAAGGTTGATAAATCATACTCACAGCGCTTAAAATATAAAAAAGTAGTACAATATTTGCTCAATTATTTTACAACAAGTTTACATTACTCTTTAAAAAATTTTAATATTAAAAAGTTAAGTCGTTTTTAACCCTTCAGCTGTCGTCAAGAAATCGTAAAAAATCTGCACTTTACAAACTATTAAATCGATATTTGTGCAAATTGAATTTTGTAAATGACGAAAGATTTTATGAGTTAGTTATTGTTAGACGAATATAGTATATTGCTCTTAAGAATTCTGGTAAGAATTTTTTCCCATTTTATAATGTAAACCCCTAGTAAATTTTGGCAAAATTAAACTTTTTTTTTCAAGAATATAAATGATTCCTGCATTGCAGACTTTTAACTAAAATTATAATATTCTGTAAAAGTATTAAAAGTAATGAAAACTAAAATCAGAATCCAGCTTTAAATAGTTGCTGCAAAAGTATTATAAATCCAGTTCTAGTGTTTTAATAAAATAGTTAAAGTGTTTTTATAAATATTAAAATTTAGTTAATGATTATGTTCTAGAAAATATTTTTTAGGAAAATGTGTATATAATTTTATATTTTTTTATGTAAACAATATTAAATTGTCCACATAAGGATTTTTGCTAAGAATTCTAAAAAAAATAATGTAATTAAAAATGTATTTAACTGTTTTTCATTTCCACCAGAAAATAATCCTTTAAAAATAATTCATAATAAAAATTGAAATAATTTTGTACGGAAATTTAAACCTTATTTACGTACAATCCTCTTAATTAATGTGTAGATATCTCACTTTAATCCCACATCCCATAAAGAAAGGTAAGCTGATCCCTTTATATTTGCATAGCACACGACCAGCTCATGCTCATTAATATTCCCTTCTCTAATCACATATGAATGAAGACTTATCGTTGATGTTCAATTATTCGGTGAAAGGAGCTCCTTAGAGCTCCTAAACTGAGATCATTTATCACATGTGGAAATGGGATATCCCGAGATAGAACTGTTCCTCGACAAACCAATCTCTCTGAACTGATTACGCCAATCACCAACGCATCTACTAGGACCTAAGTTCACACATGATCCTGGATAGTGAAATCTGGTTAACCAATTTCTGGTTACAACTTCTATCTCGCAGGCTCAATTAGCAGGCTGGCCGGGATCTGCTCGAGATAGCCACGTCAACTTGACGGCAGATACTAATCGGAGTGGCTATCTCCAGGCATCCATCCAGACATCCCAGAGTGCACCCATAAAGCATCTCAATCACTCACATTCGTTAGACACTACTTATTCATTGTTCTGGAAGTACTCACATGCGAGGGATTTACGATTATCTGCGATGTGCAATCTAGAAGTACTCCGGGATTATTCCGAGCAGTGATCCCAACACCGGCCGAGATGTAGATAAGGCATCCGAACTAGCACTCTGTTTTGGTACTTGGTTTACAAAATATTTTCCTCTATTGTCACAGCACTTGAAGATCCCTGGCCAGCGATAAGATCAACAATGGCACTAGGCTCTCCCTCCCGTCGGGGCCTCAAATTTCATGCATAGCTATTTTTTCAATAAATATTCTTGTGTCTGGCGACGCGTCTCGGAATAGTGCCGCCAAAAATTAAGAAAATATATATACAACTAAGTAGGAATGTCAAATATTGTTCCAATCGACTTGGCCACTTGCTATCGCGTCTGAAGAATAATTCTGTTTCCTTTTCTGTTTGTCTTCTTCTACGTCCAAGTGCGTTTGCTTAGTCCTGTGTCAATATTTGCCGTACAAGTGCAAAGAAAACCTCTATTTGCCCAGCGGAGAGTCCCTTGTGTTAATCGGCGATGCCAGGCTATATTGACAGAGAGCTCATTAGATCCCTTCTTCTACGCTTGATGACCCTGAGTCTGGGTCTGATTGCTGAGGGTATTTTTCAAAGTCACGTCGTGTGTAATGGAGGGAAATGGAGAGGCATAGGGATAGGGAGAGGGATTGGGAGGTGCATTTTCACGGTACACCACGAATATAAAGTGTTTCCAGTGCCCGATCAGCATCAATGGCAGCAGCGATAATGACTCAGTCTATTTACCTTATTTTATCTAGGTTCTTTTTAGGCTAAAAAGAAAATTTTTATATAAATATAAATTAATATAAGTAAAAATATTTAAATTTTATAGTCTGCATATGCTTTAAGACAGTAAGATCTGAGCCTTAAAGTTCGTTGACTGAAAGCTAAGATATGGGCCAAGGGCCCAACAGTAAAACCTAGGTGTTATCTTAAAAAAAAAGGGGTTTGTTTTGATTAGTTTTTGAAATGGTTTAAATGCTCGGAAGACTTTATCTTTTTATGACGTTACAATCTTTCTTCACTGACGAGTTGTATTTTGCTTAAAATTATAATAAAGCTAAGCTAGTTGCCAAATACTAATCAACCTTTTAAGATGTACTTCTTTATGGATATTTATTTATTGGCTAAATGATTCACCATTTCCAATTAAAGAGTCCTATTAATTCATTTGCAGATTCTCGTTAAGAAGCCCTAGAACCCAACTTCATTCTTTGATTGTAATTAAAGAACTTTCATCGTATTTTTAGTAATACGGATATAGAGACTCTTGGATTTTCACCAATTCAGATAGCTTGGTGCGCTTGCGATGTTTCATAAAGTCCTCAAATTGGATATTGTAGCAGCGTCCAGTTATAACATCGTCCATTACTTGGCTGCCCACCATGTTGACCACCAAGCGATCCGTGTTCAACTTCAGGGCAACTCCCAGACCCTCTCTTTGGCGCAGCTCTTGAATACAACATTTGTAATGGTTTTCGTAGTAGTTTAAGTTCAAGGGTTTTAGTTTATCGATTGTCAGGAACGTGTCTAAATGGCTGGCTTTTGGTACCACGGGAAAGCCCATCTCAGGGGGCACTTCGGAGTATGAAGGCTCTTCCATTTTGCTTATTAATCTAAAATATTTATATAAATATATATAAATATAAAAATTTTAAAATGGATCTTACTGATTTCAGGGCTTTTCAAAGCGAGACAAATGACTTAATAAAGCTGAATGTCAATAATATTAAACTAAGCTTGAAGTAAAGATCGTTGCTTTATCGATGTGAATATAATAAAATGGAGAGAAAATAAGGTTAAATTTCACAATCCCTGTAAAATGTACAGTCCGCTCAAGGCTATATAAATAATAGACCACCAGGATATAGCAACTTGGGTGTATCTAAGTAACTTTCGCTCCGCTCCTTTTGTGCGCCATTAGCACTCCCTTGAGAAATCGTATTTCTGTTTACAGTCCGAGATTGTGACTAAAGATCGGCTTCCGGTCGCCCCGATATATGTAACAATTGCATGTAAATTGTATTAGCAACGCATCCTCTTTTTTTTATTGGCCTTGGCCCGGTGATTTCAATGCTAAAAGGTTTGTAAAGGACTTAAAAATTGCTCAGGGGCATGCAAGGCGACATCCTGGTTGCTGCATTCATTGAATTGCATTCTCCCGAATTGAATTGGCATGTAAAATGCACACTCGCCGTGTTTGCGTGCAATTGTGACCAATTTTAGTGCGACGATTTGTGTATTTCTTTTGGTGCGGTTCCAAGTTCGAATGGTCTGAATGGGCCGGGAGATGTCCTGCGGAGCTACGCACGAGTGCCTCTCAATGGACGGGACAATGCTGGACCTCTCGCCGGCATTCACACTCGACGGTCGAGTGAGAAGGCATTGTCCTTTGAGAGGCGAACACTCATTCAGCACTCGTTGCACCCGCAGACAATGCCCCGTTTCTATGCACATGCGCAACGAATGCTCCGCTGGTCCATTCAACGAAAATCCATTGCCAATTATACATACATTTATTGTCTACTTACTCGAATATTGTGTTTTCTCCTCGATCCTCTCGGGGTCCCAGGGTCTGGCCAACATATCCTGGACATGTTCCTGCTTGCTGTTGGCCATAAGTCCGATCGATCTCTCTGCAAGATCGCTGCAGTAAGCCAGACACACTGGGGAAAAGATTCTTGCCATCTGTGTGTTCTTAATAAATATTTTAAACATTTTTTTTTAATGTAAATGTAAATTAATTAACTGAAAAATTTAATTAAATTTATACACAAGTTCGGAAATATAATTTTAAATTTAGTTTTTAATACATCTAAATTGATATAAATTATTAAAAATATTATTTACTACCTTAATCCCTAATCAATATATTTGAATATTTAATACATCCATTAACAATTTTCAGTAACAAATTCTTTATGAATTTCTTCCTAAAATTACAAGAACTAAATTTACGAATTGAAAATAATTTTTCCAGTGTAATTACAAACAATACCTCAGCATGCTTTCCCAAGTTTCGCCCTTGTCATTGCCTCCTAAAAAGAGTGTCCACCATTTTTAAAGCAGTATCCACGGCATTTTCCAGGCTATTAATTGTTCAGTTCGCTTTTTGTTGTTCATTTGTTCGCTTTCCACCTTCAATTACTCAAAGGTGCTGCAGCCATTAATCGGGACAAAGGGCAGTCCTTTGAAAGCAATTTCGGTCGCTAAGTAGCAAACAATAGTTTGGCAATTATCAAACATATAACACACTCTTTCTCGAGAGCTGCTCCTTTTTTCAGGCAGTCAGCAGTCAGCTGCGGATTCCTGGTAAAAGGCAAATTATTGTTAATAATCGTATAATGGAGGACCATAAATTTCAAGTCAATTTCTAAAGGACATTGTGCATATCCATATCCACCCAGAAATCCCTCATTGTAGTCTCGACTGTACTTTACAGTGGTCTTTGGGCTCGGTGCAGATGTGCTTCGCGTTATTCGAAATCAAGTGAATGGCAATTTGGTGGCAATTGAAGTACTTTGTTTTTTAAGAATACCCAGAATAGATCCTAATAACAACAAAATGGGAAAGTAATGCTAGGGATAATGGAAACTTTACTGGGATCTATTGCTTTGTCAACGATTTCACTCAAAGGTGTCTGATTTATCAAATGATTGAAAAGTTAACAAAGGACTTCTGGAATTGTGGCAGAGCTGAAATATCTTTATATATTTAAGCCGTGGAAAATATTGTTCAAAATATATTTAAGTAGCGGGTGTAACACCATTTTATTTTAACTAGGTAATAAAATTTAATAGAATATATGTATTCTAAATAAAGTTCCCCATGTATATTTCTCAGTTAAAAAGATGTTCATTAGCATATTTTCCATTTAATTCCAATTCCATTTTAGACATTTAATATCTGAATAAATGTCTAGAAAATAGTTTTTGTTAGCAACGATGTATACATGTTTAAAAGAATTTGCCAGACTCTCAAGATTCGAAGTCGGCATTGATTCTTATCAAAACAAAGGAGCAACTTTTTCCAAAAACAACAAAAAGAACTTGCCAAAGGACAAGGAACCGAAGGGAAGGCGGTTATTTCATTGGTCACCCAACAGTGATCTGATAATTTTGGTTACATCTTAAAAATCTTAAAATTTGTTGAAAAGATTTTAACCATTCTGTTTTTTTGTTAAAAAATTGTTAATAGCCAAATGCACTTCATTTTGCCTTCCAAAGTTAGCTGTCATCTTCTGTAAACTCAATTTAAATAATAATAATTAAATATTTCTTGTTCTGTTTCAGACAAAACTTGTATTACATTTTTTCAATATAAAAAAAAATGCAAACAAAATAATCATTTAAATTAAATGGTAACTCCACTATTGTCAGTGTGGCTTACTTTTGATATTACTTTTAACTTTTATACAAAAAAAACAATATTGTATATATTGTATGTATAATTTTTTAAACCGATATTGATATTTATAAATTTAAAGAATGCGATTAGTTTAAATCTTCTTGGGCGCATAGGAGGCCCAGAAAAATAGTGATTGCCGAAAATCATATGTGTACGTTCCGAATCGCTCCTAAAATTCTCTTGAATAAATAATAAAACATAAAGAAAAAGTATTCATTTAATTTTATAAAGTGTATCAAAATGTTACATTTAAAACTTTATGCAGATTTATTGACCTAATAAGAACTAACACAGAAATGCAACCTGAATTTAAACCGTGGATTATGTTGCCATTATTGGGTTGGTTCATGTTAAGAACTAAAATGCCTTCCGAAGTTAGCTTCCTTTCGTGTTAATAAAATAGATCTAAGTACTATAAAAATGAAAAGTAATATCTTTTGGTAATATCTTTTGGTAATCTAAGTACTATAAAAATGAAAAGTAATATCTTTTGCTAAACAAATTAATTTATAAACTATTCCAAAGTATAATACATATCACGAAGGATAGCGCTTGAGTGCAAGCACAATTCCATATACTCAAACAATGTTGAGTTAAAGTTAACGAACCCGATGAAATCACCTCTTGGCCCCAACAAGCTCTTGTTAACCCAATTACAGGATCTGTTGAAGAGTCCTGGCCAACCTTCGCAATGCCATTCGATACAATTATGTGTCTAATGAACTGGGCGATTGAGGGTGTTTTAGTAAATTCCGTGTTGAGCGACATAAAGGATCGCTTGTGCGGAGATCAAAAGCGAAACCGAGACGAAGACCACCAAGCCAAATGAATTTTCCGCTTTGATCCTGCCGTAGCCGCTCGCCATTGTAACAGCTAATCGCACCAGGTGACGGATGCGTCGGCTTGTCAGGATCGGAGCTCGGTGTTCGATGCTCGGAGATCGAGGATCGGAGGTGGAGGATGTATGGTAGTGACAAGGGAATAGTTCGGAGGTGTCTCTTTTCATGCGCCCGGGCATTGTGCGAAAAGTAGCAGTTTCCTCTTCTCCGCTTCTCGCTTTGCCTTTGGCTGTAGGCCCGCCCTTTGTGATCTATGTGGGTAGTCCTACGTGTTTGCCGAGGTCCTTTCTCTCGACGGGCTACGAAAATTGTTACATAGACACTTTCAATTTGCTTTTAAATTGCCGACAAATTGGGTTTAGCGAGGGCCACCAAAGAAGATTACCTTGCCTTGATCGTTGGCCACCTTAGTATATGAGTCCAACTAGAGTCCTGACTATATTTAGTTGGTATATCCTTGCTCCAAATATTCATCCCTTGCGCACATATGGTTTTCAAAAGGACGATTTGCAACGCTTCTCAGATTCTTCGACCCGAAAATTGAAAGAGGATGAAACGAGGACAGGATCAGGGAACGTGTATCCCATTTGAAACGGTTGATTGGGTTTCTAATAGGATTCATGTCCTGCCTGCATCCTTCATGTTTCGAATTGATTCGCTGCACTCGGTTGCGATTCAATAATGAGCTCATCTGGCCGATCGAAAACGAACGTTTGTTTTACTTCGCCAATGTTCCAGGTAATCCAGCCAAGAAATTTCAATTTCTTCGCTGGCATTCTGTCCGCTACCATGTTTATTTAGGACTTTAATTGGCCCGCATTGGATGATGCCAATTTCTGTCTTAAGCTGCCATTTTCGAAACTAAATAAAATAAATATTTGAAATATAAGAGTTGGGAAGTTAAATAAACGAAGCGTCTGAAAGTGTTTATAAATGGTTTTTGAATAAATAAAACAGTTTGCAGATTCCAATTTGTTGAGCAGAATAAATTATTATTAAAATTTTATTGGTTAATAATAATTAAAAAGGATATTAAAAAGGTTTTTCATAGTAAAGTTAATTTTATTTAAGCAAAAAACATAAATTTTTATTTTATCATGATTAAATTTAGTATCAAATACTACACTTAAAATAAGTTAATTTTGAGAAATACATTTTTATATCTTATAAATATTATAAGAGGTTGTCTCTTGATTTGTTTTTTCTTTATTAAACATTACACTATAGAAAGCCTAAAAGAAAGTTATAAATTAAATTTAAATTATTTCTAAGTATTTAACAAATATTTTTATTATAAAAAGATCGTATACATAAACTGGACTGTAAACTGACAAATAATTAAATAAGATGTACAGAAATCATCCTACAACATTTTTTTGATTTAATACTTTATTTTTTTTAAGACTTTACAAATAAATATATATTATTTATACTCTATCAAATATATAAAAATGGAAAAAATGGATTTTAATCAGTCCCCATTTATTTAAAGTCTATCTATATTTATAAGTCATGAGGATTCATTCCCTATTTAAGAAAGGAGATTTAAATCGAACCCCCACAAAGAATACCTTCCTCAGTGGACTTTTCCCTATGTACAGACATATGTAAATCTCTTTACAATTTGACTTGATATTTATGATCTTTTATTATAACAATATTATTAACAATAAATTTACCTTTTACCCTCAAATCTGCATTTGACTTGGGTGTCTACACTGAAAAGAGCATAATCCCTCCCGTCTGCATATTTGGGAATAATTACTAAAGTATTGTTTGCTACTTAGCCACTGGGAAAACCTTTTCACGGGACTGCTCATTGCGAAGGTACAATGGCACCGAAAAATAATTAATATTCAAAACCCAGAAAATGACAAAATGGAAATTTCATATTTCAGGCCATTAGAATATTTGCTTTCATGGAAATATAATCTGTTTTTCTAAGGGACTTGGCCTAAATTGATCATTTAATGGAAATATATATATAGGAAAAATATTATTATTTGGTTAATGGAATTTGTAGCAAAGTCTTAAACAATATTATTTTTATTTATTTATTCTTTTATTTTATTCTGTTCTTATTTATTTTCTTCTAAAGTAAATTAGTCACTCTCGAAACTACAAATAAAACGTTTTTGAGGTCATATAAGGATTTTAAAGACTGTTTAAGTATATCGATAAACTATATACGTATATTATATATAAACCGAGCTAGTGTAGTCACTATATCATGTGCATTTATTTAAGATATTAAAAAGAGATTTATTTATTCTGGTTATAATGATTTAAGTTACATCATTCCGTTGTTACACAAATTAATAAAAATTAAGAGTATTCTAAGCCTATCCCTTCATTTTCTTGCAATTTTTCTGAAACTCTATTATTAATTCGTTAAGTAATCCCTAAGTATTTGAGGACAAATTTAGATTGGCGTAATAATTTCAATTTGCACAGAGTACGTGCTTGGGTTCCAAGAACTCTTATTTTGTTTTATTTTGTAAAGGAACTTTTGCTTCGGTTACATTTCGGCAAACATTTGGAACGAATCGATTTCGTTTGGCCGTTTGGCGACAAAGTCGCCAAAATACAATTATTCATCGGGCACGTAACTGACTTTTCACTCGCAGGAATCTAAAAGAAAGGAGCTCCCTGAAATAATAGAGAAAGAAAAATAAAAATTGTGAACAGGAATGTTCAGGCGTTGCAAATTGGAATGCGTCCTGCAGGATGCAGGATTCTGAACGGGGGTGTATTTGTGGACATGCAACTGCAGTCGTCCCTCCGAGATGCGCACAGACAACCCATGCTGAGCCCTTTTCGAGGGACAAAAAGGATCCTGCACACTTCTTCTGTTTTTAAACGATCCGTACTTGTTGTTCGAGTCACGTCACGGATTTTAGCATTCGAACCCATTTGACATTTGACAATTATTCATTTTTCGTTTTATTTCTTAGAAATAAAAGTCGGCCGCATCGCCCCGAATCGATTGGTTCCAAGTCGATGCAATTGAATTGGTAGTTGCCTTCCTTTTCTTGGTCCTCTGGCTTTTTGGCATCCTGTTACCAGGATTCAGCAGGATTCGTTTCAGCTGTTCGCCACGATCTATTTGGTGTTTTACGCTCATTTTGGAGCGAACAAAGTTACGAATACGGAATGTGGAGGGTTTTGGTTATGCGTAAATCGAAGTAAATCGAACTACTCCTACAAAATGATACGGTGGAAATCGCAATTTTCACGTTAATCCTAATTATCCTTCGAACTTAATTGCTTAATTAGAAGACCATTCGAGTGTGTGGCGGAACTGAAGGTGTACATCATGGATTGCTAGAACGAATCCGATTTCGATATCAGTTCTTCTGGGTGGGTATCTTAATGAAAACAGGATAAGATACGCC
Organism: Drosophila watanabei; assembly: GCA_008042575.1. Classification (NCBI taxonomy): domain Eukaryota; kingdom Metazoa; phylum Arthropoda; class Insecta; order Diptera; family Drosophilidae; genus Drosophila; species Drosophila watanabei. Next base: position 10,474 of record VNJS01004732.1, read on the forward strand.
GATGCGGTGGGTTTGCTGTCCCTGTGGCCTCTTCTGCTCAATTATTTCCCGAAGGCTTCGACCTTTTTCGAGTCATGATAAAAGCAAGATAAGATATGCGGAAGTCTTCTATTGAGAAGTGCATATCTTAGGGGTTTTTAAACAATTAGAGCCAAGATAGGGCGCAGATTAATAAATATTGAAGCGGCAGGTTGTCCTCAAAGAAGGCATTACTAAATGCCTTAAAAATTTAAAAAAGGTCGAGAAGGCAAAGACGTAATTTGATTTCAAAAGAGCCTTGCATGTTGTCATGCATATATCGCATGATATATATTTTATTAAAAAATTATTTATAAGATCTAAACCGCCTGAAAATAACTTTAAAATGTATAATTGAAAAAGTAAATGTTTTAAGTCAACAGTAAGACATGTTAAAATAAATATATTGATTTTTAATCAATGTTTCCAGTTATTTCCAATATAAATTACTTTAAACTACTTACTTAGAGATACTACTACATTACTTAGAGATATACACTTTACACTAATTTTTTATTAGCGCATTATCAGGTTGAGTCGGATTCAATAAAAATCAAGAAAAATATCAATTATAAGGCCTTTTTATATAAAAAAAATATAATTCTTTACTTTTAATAGCAAAAGAAAAATATTTTAACAGACAACATCCCAAATTGTTTACATTTTCTAATCACCCCCGATTTTTATGCCCTTTTACGATATTTTAATTTTAGACAGAATAAAATATATTTTTTATCAACGACGTTAGTGCCAAAAACGAAAATATAAATAAGTTTATTTTTCAAAGCCAAGCAAAGAAAATTTATCGGTATTTAGTATGCATTTAAAATTAAATATTCATTAAAAGTCTTTAAGAGTAAGTATACAAAGATATAAATTTCTTTAAATACATATGTGTGTACGTGCTGTACTTTATCTACCAAACTCAAAGAGTCGTAATCGTAATTTGTTAAAAGGGGTACTAATCCCTTATTGATGCGAACCGCCTCATGTCGTGACTCTTTATTTTTATTTCGGATCTTGTTGGATATATCAAAGTAATCAGTTTCAGCCAACCGAATAAGTGCCCGCAGTAATTGCAATTAATTTGGAGAGCATCCTTGATAAGTTGCTACAGTTCAGTTTGAGGGAAAATCCGTTGCAGGTAAAAGTGTCCCTACCTGCGATGACGCATTCCTCATCCCTCATCTCCCTTTTCGGGATTGTGCAGAGCAGGTAGCAGGATGAAGGACCCTCCACCACCGCTCAGGGTATAAAAGAGCGAGCTGCCAGAGCAAGAGCATCATTCGAAGCACAGTTTTCCATCTGAGCAGATCATCAGCAATCGTCCTGAAAAATGTTCGCCGAAACAGCTCTCATTTCCAACACCCAAGGAGTGCCAGAGAAGCGTTCGCTCACCGGCGCCTCCAACAACATGAGGAAGCTGCTGAAGTCCTTCAAGAGGATCTTCAAGAACTCGAAGGTCGCCAAGGAGACGCCGATCCCGATGCCGCTCCTCTACACTTGCCACACCGAGGAGGAGCACCAGAACTGGCTCAACGAGCAACTGGAGGCCAAGATCATCAGCCTACAGCACTGAGTTCTACAGGGATGGCTCTTCGAACCACCTCACCCCATCGAGTATCTGTGATGTGACCCGATTGCAAGGTCGTTAATGGGCACGTCGGCTTTAACCTTTCAACTCAACTGTGATGACGAGAACACGAGACTGACTCCGCCTTGTGTGCCTCGGAAGCGTCCGCCAGCGTCGCTTCCGCCAACTGTACATAGCCAAGTAGCACCTAGAATGTCTTCAATCATGCTTTAATCTAGCCGTAATCATCCTAGCATTAATCATTGTCTTCCATTAGTCATAAGCGAATCATTGTCTTCCATGTTTGTTTGTTTAGGGTTCAAAATTAGCTTAAGAATAAAAATCCCTCGAGGAAAAAAAAAGCAAAACTTTATGGTGTTATTTTTCTTTTACATTTTCAGGTTGATCTTTTACAGGAAACAATTGAAGTATTTTAGGACTTCTTGTAAGCAGGGAAACTAAAAAGAAGAACAAAGTAAAATTACAAGCTGAATACTTTCCAGCAAACAAAAAAAACAACATAGTTTTTAATAAAATATAAACGTTTTTGTAAAAAGTAATTGATAGTAAAATCTTTTTCCGCAGTGCGATGTCGTTTATTATAAAATACACTGAAGGAATTATTTCCGACCTTATAAATCATATATATTTTTGGTCAGCATCAACAGCTTTATTGATCTGATCATGTAAGCAAGTATATATTTTTTTTTTAATTTTATAAGGGGTTAGTTACATCGTTAAAATTTTCCAAATTTGACCAATTCTTAATTTATTTAAAATTTTAAATTCATAAACTCTTGACGGTATTAAAACTAAAATGAAAGAATTTTTGGCTCAGTTATGATCAATTCGTAACTGCAAGGAAATACAAAATTTCGGCTCCCAGAATTTCGTTTTTCATAATATTGAATAATGAAATCGATTGTATTAAAAGTTCAGTTTTTTTCTCATCGGTTATTTTAATATTTTCCCAATTTTCTTAGAAATTCAGCCATCAAACCGAATATTAAAATATGGAATTTACTATGGACTTGACACTATAAATTCTTGGGAGCCTTAGTAGCTTAGTTAGATTCGGTAAAAGTACCTAGACAACTACAAACTAAATTTAATTTATCGATATTCTTCGATTCTAAAACGAGAAATTATACATTTTTGAGTTACTTTCTCCCTTCATATTTATAATTATAAATATTTCTATCTTTTTAAGTTTATTAATGATATTTATTTTAATACCTAGCCGCACATACAGAAAGCTGAAAAACCCCTATTTTCAAAAAGTCGATTTGGCTCAGTGGCGCCGCTATAAAGTCGTTATTTCGTGCGTTGCACGAACTACGAGCCTGACCTCTGGCCTTGCCACTAGCAACAAATTAATCGATAGTCGATAGCCCAGAGAAAGCGCGCACTTTTCGTTTTGTTTCAAACTGTTTATTTATTTCAACGCTTATAATAAAAGTTGCTATAACAATACACATTCGATATATGTATATATAAGTATATATGTTGGAAGTGCACTTGGGTTTCGTTATCCTTGCACGTGTACGTGCAGGTGTCCGTGATTCGGGGTGAGATGTATATGTGTGTCCTGTCACTTACTGTCTGATTTGCTGCGTTTTCGTAGTTATTTTTCGGGAAGAGTTCTTCTGACCACGTTCTGGAAGATGAAGATACTTGGATGCTGTACGAGTTACGGGTTTTATGTCCACCAGTGGCATTTAGAGTTGGTTCGAGTCGGCTCAAACTCAGATATTTATATAGAGAGAATGCGGATGGAAAGACCGGAGGAACGGAAGATTCAATTTCGGAGTGGAAGCCTTCGTCTGCGGGTTTTGGATTTTGGATTTCGATTTCCATTTCGATTTGCGGGTGCTCGTTGCTGGTGCAATTTTTCTTTTTTTCCTTTTGTTTTTCTTTTTCAAAAACGTTTCGAAAATGTTGAATTTTTGTCGTTGTTGTTCTCGTATTAGGGTGCAATTATCTAATATAAATATTTCGTTGGACTAAAACCAAAAAGAACGGAACGCTGGCCAATTGTTGTTGTTGTTCGTCTGAGTCCGGATATCTCCGGATTCACTGGTAGTCCACCGAGTCGCTATCGAGGACCGTGGAGGAGACCCTCGAGGCGCGGCGGTGCCAGTAATCCGAGTAGCTCGCCTCGTACTGGGCGGCGGTGCGGTGCCACGGTGGCCATTTCAGCTATTCCTCGACGATGTCCCACACCATCAGGGACGCGTCTGTGCCGCCCACGGTGATGAGCGTGTGGTCGCCGCACAAAAAGCGGACGCAGGCCAGCATGCCGGAGTAGACCTTCATCTCGTGGAATTCGGCCCTCGGCGATATGGCGGGGTATCTGTGAATCATTATTGTAATATGATTCCTTGCAAAATATTTCTCAGAATAAGAATAAATACCTAAACAATCGTAGATATCCTTCGGCATCGCCAGAGGCCAGCATATCGTGGGCTGCCGAGCGGCTGCAGGTGGCTATGATGGTGTTGGCGCTGCTATAGTACCGATTACTCCACTGTCCTGCCACCAGGAAGCCCACAGTGCAATTGTTGGTCAGCCACTTGACATCTTTCATGGCAATGGGGCTACGCTCCGGGGACAGCGACTTGGCGTCCCAGAAGAGCAGGTCAAAGTCCACGGTTACGGTCTGCACAAAGTTGCCATCCATGCTCCAGTCCAGGTGAGTCAGCGGCTGGGAGCCCCTAATCTTGTTCACCTTCTTGTAGGAGAAGCCATCGCGCGAGACGCGGAACAGGTAAATGCTGCCGTTCTGGGAGCCCATGGCGATCATGTCGCCCACTGAAAATTAATAATTTAATATTAAATTCTATAAAAATAATTTATTAATTAAAAGTAACCCTACCCTGGTTGTAGGCCACACAGTTGAGTGGCGAGCCGCAGACCCGGAGTGTCAGCATCACGGCTCCGTTCTCGCAGTTGATGACCAGCAGGTGGCCCTCGGTGCTGCCAGCAGCCAGAGTCCCGAAGGGATGGAAGGCCAACGCCACACACTCATAACCCGTCTGAATAGTCCAGATGAGCTTGTTCTTCCGCCAGAGCGCCACGTGCTTGTCATGGCCAGCGGTGGCATACAGCTCGTCATCCGGATGGGCGGCCAGGCCCCACAGCTGCCGGCCGTGCCCAAAGACCACCTGGGTGAAGCGGCGCTGCAGCGAACCCTCCAGGATATTGTTTCGCGTTGTGCCCACATAGATGTTGCCATCATTTCGACCCGGACGCTGGGGGTAGATGGTGCGAACGCCGCCAGCGGCCTCAGGGAGCTGAGAAACACAAAGAGGAGTTAGGGGAGTAAAGGATTTTCAACAGATGATCTCACCTTGGTATCAGCAATCTTCTTGTAGTTCTGCAGGGAATCCCAGGCGGCAATCTTGCGATCCTTCTCGCCACCAGAGAGCAGAGTGCCCTCGCCCAGCATGATCAGGCAGCCGATGCCCTTGTTGTGCGCCTCGAACTCTGTGCGTACAAAGTAGGCCCCGTCGGAGTCCACCGAGTAGATGGTAATAAAACCATCCGAGTCCGCCGTGATCACATCTCCGTCCGGCTCAAACTGTACGCTGGTGACATGAGAGCGCGATGGCTGCTTCACAATATCCGTGCGCTCGAAGAACCCATCCTTGCGCCTATGCCAGAAGGCCAAGTGCCCCCGTCCGTGGCTAATAATGAGGTTGTCGTCCAGCGGATGGAACGCCGCCCCCGAGAGGCCCTCCTGCAGGGTCTGTAATTGAGCAGAGCGGGATTATACTCTCAAGTGGGGCAGGCAAGCATGAGGGGGGATTAGTCGGACTTACGGCCACTTTGCCCAGCAGGTGACCCCACTGCCACTGCCACACGGACAGGATGCTCTCGCGTCCACTGTCCACGGCCAGTATGTAGCTGCCTCCGTTCTGCAAAAGGAATCGCAGGGGTTACGTTGCGTTACATTACTTCCTGAATGGGATTAGTGTCCGGGGCATCGCTTACCAGTTGCGAGAAGGCCACGGCGGTTACCCCGCTGTCCAGCTCTCCCATGCCGAAGACATATAGCGTCTGCAGGGACTCGGTGCTCCAGATGCGAACATGAGCCTGCGACTTGCGATCCCGGCCAGCCTTTTGACCAGAGGCCACCAGCTCTCGAGAAGGATGTACATCCATGCTGAAGGGGAGGATAATTTAATAATTAGTTGGCATAGGAATCTTTTTTCTATAATTTTCTAAAGCCACAACTCACCACATGATATCCTCGGTGTGTCCCGTATAGTGCCTCTGTGCCTCCTCATCCCGATCAAAGAGCACTGCCACGGCGGCCACGTAGTAGAGCAGCTCTCCGGAGGGCAGCACCCACAGATTGCGTCCTGCATCAATGCCACGATAGCCATGGCTAAGGGCATCAATAATCAGGTTAAAAATAACTATACGAATATATCCTAATATCTTTCTACTTACACCCATTGCAGCTGCAGCTTTTTATCCGGCGGGGAATTGTCCGCCGGCGCATGGTGTACGGGCGGATAGAAGGTACGCCTTAGTCCCCTTATGGTGACCTTGGTGGGCTCCTCCTTCATAATGTCCAGCATGGTATACTCTCCATTCGGCCGCAGGATCTCGCTTTCCGGCGCATACAGTATCCTGGGTCGGCTCTTGCTCCTCGGCCTGGCACCACGCAACGGCACCTTGGGCAGCTCATCCGTGGGCAGTATGGGTGCGGCGGCCACCACCGAGGGGCGGGAGCGAGATCGTCGTATGGGCGAGCCGGCAATCAGGGCTGTGCCTGTGGCCAGGTAGAAGGTGTCCACATCGGCGAACTCGTTTCGCAGCTGTGAGAAGCTGCGGACCTGCGGGGCAAGTAAAGAGATTTGTTAGTGAAATATAATAATAAAATAAAATATAATAAAAAAATAAAATAAAGGAATAAAATAATATATATTAATTACAACTGAAAAAGTCTCTAAAACGATGACTATATTTATTTAAGATTTTTAAATAAACCCTGAAATTAACTTTGTCTTAAATTTATTTATAACAATTAGCAGTTTATGGATATTTGATTCCTATTTAAATTATTTTAAGTTGCTTTTCTTTATAAAATGCAATCTATAAATATCACAGATTTTTTAAAAACTAAAAACCTTCACAATAGATGACCAATTTGGGTTTTTTCGCTACGCACAAAGGGGGGTTCCTAAGGGTTGGTGGTAACAATTTGTCAAATCATTTTGCGGGTCGCCCCAGGTCGGCTTGGACCTAGGTCTTCATTAAGTTATTAGGCCGTGTCAAGGTCGCGGGACTTCAATCCACACATATATAACATAGTGCTACTTACCTCCTGGCCAGTGCCTGTGTACATTTTCTTTGCTCCGTTAATTTTCAGCACTTGACCCAAATCCTCGAGCACTTCCTCGAACGGCTGCGAGGTGCGTAGGTTCAGCAGAACGCGACACTGTGGACGGGGGGAGTGGGAAGAAAGCAGAGCATGGCATGAGTATATAGATTTGTATATGCGTAGAATCACGTGTTAAATCTGGTCGGGTAATTAGTCTGGCCATATATAGTACACGTGTACCAGGGGGGCCTTTCAACACATTTTGCTTGACCTGCGGTCAAAAATTTAGTCATGGCACGCAACATCCGTTCTGCGGGCTCGCCAAAAACCCCTCCACCTCCGACACAAAAAAACACCCCGTTTCCTCGAGTAATGCTTATAATTATATGTTGTCGTCGACTCGCGTCCTCGCCGCATCCTCGGCCACATCCAACCACGACCAAGTCCGCGTCCACTTTCCTTTGACGCTCGCGCGTCCCACAAATCGAGTCTGTGACCCAGTTTGCGTTTTCTTTTAATGCTTAATACATTTTATTTGTTGCTGCCAGTGTGAGCACTCGCAGAAAAATAGGTTACAGTGTTTGCTTTGACTCAAAGATACTACCAAAATAAGTTAGATACTTTGCTTTTGAGCAAAGATACTTTTAAAGTAGGATTGAAATATAAATAAATATATTTTGAAGAGGTATTCAAGGGGAAAAGAAGGGAATGTAAACAAAAGAAAATGAAGAAGAAACTGTATAAAATATTTAAGAAGCTACTCCTTCTTTGTGAGATATTATTAAATATTTTAAATTGATTTATTTTCAATATTTGACTTTCAAAAAAACCCTGCTAGGTTGGGATATTTTTTCTGACTGTGCAGCATCATTGTTTGGCTTTGCCTCATTGTTGATATTGTTATTGTTGTTGCACTCGAGCTTTTGCGCTCATAATTGGGTGCACCCCACGCACAACCCAGAGCTCAGCAGCCACCACCCACCGCACGAACACCCACCCGCCCACAATGAAGGCCACGCTTTGTTGCATTCACTGGGTGGCGCTTGACTTTGGCTTTTCTGCTTTCACTGCTTATTTCTCAAGTGGAATACTTGAGTTTTAATGACCTTCAGGGCCTTGATAACAGTTATTCACGCGTGTTAAAGAAGAATTTGTCTCTCCACTTCTGCCAGGATCTCTCTCCATCATCATTTCCCTATTCCGGGACTCGCATAAAATTAAAGCAGCTGCCATCCAAGTTTTATTTGGCCAAAAAGGGGACCCGGACCCGAACCTGGACCTGGACCAAGACTGAGACCAAGACCAAGCGACAGCGACAGCGATAAACTTTCGCCGTTGTCTGGCCAAGCTCGGTTTAATTTATGTATTTAGTTTGGCTTCGGAAAAGGCGTCCGTTTAATGGTTTTATGTCCGCGTTGAGTGGTTTTCCCCGCACATCGCAGCCATCCGAATGATTGTTGGCAAACAGAACCAAAAAGAAAAACAAACACACGCCAAGTATAAATGCCAGGTTCCAACTTTTTCACCTAACCCACCAGCCACTCTCCCCGAAAGCCGCGAATTTATCCAGCTCATTTGGAAGTTTTCGGGGGAAAAAGTTTGAAATTTGACTTTTTGTTAGGCCTGACCGGTTATTACAACTTTATTTTCGTTGAATTTTTTGAATCAATTATAATTATCATCGAAGTAGGCCGAAAACTATCTGTGCAAAGGGGAAGTTGTGATGACAGCTTAAGACTTTGTTACCACTTCAGTTTAGTAGCTAAAAAGTATTATTAAAAAAATTATAATTCTTAGTTTTACGAATTCTAAATAGCTTAAAAATATTGAAACATTGTATTTTTAAACGGATGATTTTCTATAATTGTTAAAAGTCAATCGATTAATAATGATGATCTCTAATGAAAATTAGCTCTTAATAAATTATATAAAGCATTATAATTTCTTACATGAAACTTTGGAAAGTTTTTGTCGAATTCCTTAAATCTTTCTTTTCTTGCTTGATTTTTCTTTTAACCCAAAATCCCTTCTAATCTTTTTGAACAGAAGCAAAGGTCAATTTTTCAAAAGCCTTGATATTTTAAGCTTTATCGAGCATTTTCCGGCTACTCTAGCCATTTGCTGTCCCCCTTTTTTTATGGTTAGCAATTTGATTTACAGTGACGACCATTTCGACTACCGAAACGCATGTCTTTTATGGGTCGTTAGGTGGACTGGTTCAGGTGTCGACCGATTCGAACCGGACCTAAGCGGACCGGACCCCATGGATTGTGTGCCTCTATTTATCACAATTTATTTATGGTATATCAAAGCGTAGCACCTGCGACACAATTGTCCGGCCAAAATGTTTTCAAATTCAAATGGTGATGGAAGAGTTTCGCCTTTCATCAAACAAATGGAGAACATTCAAGGCTGCAAAGGGGGCATTTCGATAAGCTTAGTTTTGTGTATGGAAAAATTTTGTAGAGAATAAAGCTTATTTATTAAAACATTTTATAAAAGTAGAAAGAAAAAATCAATAATTAAATATGTAAAGAAATAAACAATTTATTAGAAAGCCTCCTTGTAGAAACCTAAAATTATTTCTTTGAGCCCTCATGTAGGTTTAAAGAAGTAAATTGTAGTTTCTCTCTAATAAATTCTAAAATATTAAATAAACTATATGAACCATTATTTACAAAAGTAAGAAAAGCTTTTAAAATGTTGATAACACATATTAAGTTATTTAAGGTCCCCTTAACCATAAAACTTTAAGCCATAAATAATGATCTCAAGCCACTTTAAAGTTGCCTTAAAGTAAAAATAGCATCAAATGTCCATTAGGCAAATTGTTACCCCATTTGCCACTTAATATCCACAGACTGCAGATGGGGTAAACTTTTCCTAAACTTTTCTTTCGGCAATCGACTGTCACTTAATTTACTGGAAAATTAATTGACAGGACCAGAGGCCGAAAAGATGCTTTTAATAATTTAGTGCAATGCATTTTGGACCCCGACTGCTCCGCCTGCTGCTGCTGCTGCTGCAGGGCTGTCGATGTCTATGCCATAAATTATGCACGAATATGTCCTGTCGCTCTGCTCCTTTTTGCCCAGTCTCCCACACATACTCACATAGACTTACACACACACACACAGGACTTGTGCACATGGGAGCCATTCTGAAGACGCCTTGATGAGGCATATGGGCATCGGACATGGACTATAAACAAATATAATTATGTGTGCAAATAATTACATTATCGGCTACGCTGCCAGCTGCAATCACGTGGCCCCAAACAAATGGCGTTTGTTAAGCCAATTACGTGCACTTTTCGTATGCGGGAGCAGGTGGAAACTGTGGAAATGTGAAGGAAATTGCAGGGTTTGGAGGATGTCAAGGGAGGCGGCCAGGCTGGCAAACAGCTGCCGGAAGGAAATGGCCAGGACCTCCATTTTCCCAACACATATCCCGTCTGTGTCGAGTGTGTCTGTGTGATTTAAATTGTCAGCATTTCTACTCGTCTGGTGGGAAAAGTCTGTGCCGGCTTTTCAGGCATTGAATCGCTCGCCAGCTCGCTCGGCCGTTGCATGGTTGATTTAATCTTGGTGACGTCAAAACCATGCAAATTTCCCAAATATTTTCGTTCTGCGGCAAGTCCTCCTGCGCAGCACACAAGTCACTATGGAATTTCAATAAAACACAAACATGCATAAAACAAAAGACGTTAAACTGCAGGACCGTTTGCTGTCGTCCTTATTGTCGTCAACGTAGAGTAGAGTTGCATAAAGGGAACACAAGTAATTTAAATGAAAAACACGGGAAACGAAAGCGATTGAAATGCGGTACGCAGGGATTTAACTAGGGCATTACAAAGGCCTAAAAAAAAGCCTTTCAGTTATGTATTTTTTTGTAATTTGACATCAACTTTCGTTTTTATAAAAGTGAATTATTTTATTTAGGGCAAACTTTCAGGAAATTGTTCAAATATTTGTTAGAGTTTGCTGTCCTGTTTTTTAGAGCTTATGCAACTTATTAAAATCAGTTTAGGAAAAGTATTTCTAGTTAAAGTAGTTTAGAAGTTTGTAATATTTCTAATTTAGTAATTAAGGGATATTATTATTAAACGAAAACATAATTAGAAAAATAAATGCAGGAATCATATCGTATATCCCATGACTTTTTGTTATTAAAAAGATCCCTTGCAGGCCTGACAATATGAATCCTTTTGGATCATCCTCATATTAAGTTTGTAGAGCGTATTCCAGGACTATGGCAACTGAAACCATTCCGAGTCTTATTTTGTTTTCATTGCTTCATTTTTTTTGCTCCCAGCTTGCTTACATATTCTCTGCCTTTTTCTGTTTGCCTTCAACGAAAGTACACACATGAAAGGACGATGGGGATATGGGAAGAGTGCGGGCCAGGTAAGGCTGCTGCCTTTGTTACCACACTTCCGCCCCGCTCGCTTCTAGGGTCCATTGCTCGATGCCCCTGTGGCGTATACGTTATGAAAAAATTGAACCGATATGAATACTGCATAAGTGCACAGGAAAAAAAATTATTAAATGGTTTTTTGATTAAAAATTCAAGGGAAAACAAGAAAGAAGGCTACCTTAGGGCAGCCGAAGTTTGTATATCCTTTGGAATCGATCATAAACAAGTCGAAATGCATTAGGTAATGTTTTCTGTCTTGGGTTTCAGTAGGTTTTTATTCCAAAAGGACGTGGCTAGATCGACTTGTCTTCTGATGTTGTTATCAAAAATACATAAACGTGGTAAGCATTTTTCTAAAATAAAAGTATTTAACAAGAAAGGAATAAAATTATGAATAATAATTGAAATGAAATATGCTTTTACTACATTTCAACCGCATCTTTCCACAATTAAAATCCCACAACTGCTACACTTTTTCCCCAAGTGCACCTGCCTTTGTCTGGGTTCATAAATACATAAGTAATAGAAGAATGCCCAACGTTTCGCCTATTACGTCAAACACGTAAGCTGCAAGTTGAAAAAGTCAACAAACAGCAAACAGAATGCAATGCGACACGTTGCAATATAGTGTACTGAATACCCAAGCACACACTATAGTATATATCGGGTGATATATGTATATATATATGCCATGTAGATGGAGAAAAGCTACCGCCGATATTGAGTAGCATGCCATTATGCAGAGCCATTTATTGTGGCTTTCAATTGCATTACCCACCAGAGCCACTTGCTGTAGTTACAGATACACAGCGATACTAGATATTGAGACATCGATGTTGATGTTGATGCTGATGCTGATGTAGATGTTGATGTAGACGTAGGTGTGGATGTGGATGGGGATGTGCCTCCCAGACACAAACAAAACAAATAAACACAAACATGGCAGCCCACGCAGACAGAGGCCACGAGACACAGACATTGTCCCAGACGAACATAAGGAGGCGGCAGCGGTGGGTGGAAAAAAGGTGAACAGTGTCAACAGATTAAGGAAAAATTATGTGGAAATTTTTTGGTGAAAACCTGACAGTTTCCCTTACTCAAAGCCATGAGGTTTTACTTTTGAGAAAGTGATTTGTCATGCAATTAGCTTGGGAGTAAGGGAAAACCTTGAATGAATATTTTAGCCTTGAACATAAACACTAATTTGTATAAATTTGTGCTGAATAGAAAATAAATTTAAAATATTTAACAAAAAATTTAGAATTTCTAATTATATTTAATATTTAATAACATATTATAAAATACTCCCGTTTATGAAACCACAAACTTCTTATTTTCCTATGTGAAGCTGAAATAGTATCTCCTGGTGAGGTTCCTATAATGCAATCGGCGCCAGCACTCTGTACTTGTTTTCCATACTGGAGTACAAAGCACCCGTGTCTATATACTATATATACCATATATATATTTTTGCCAGGACTTTGTTGCTGGAGCGGCATGTCCTTGGCCTTGGTCAATGGGCGCTCGTTGCAGGGTGGAGTCCGACAACAACGACTACTACAATTTCCTCTTTCGCTTTTGTTGTCGGTTGTACTTTGGTCAAATTTGCATTGCAAACTCCATTAAGTGTGTCTTGTAAGTGGCGCGGGGGAGGGGTGGAAGAGCGACGGAAAAGCGATGGAAAAACGACTGCCTTTTGTTTTTGTCGGGCTTTCCACGCGCCTTTTGTCTTGGCTGTGTGTCTTGGCAGCCATTAATGAGATTCGATTCGATTTTGGGCTAGCCAACATCCCCGAACCTTGCCAAGGTCTGCCCCCATAATTGGCCCGATCAGGTGTTGGCCTTGGCCAAGGCTACAGCCCACGTGCTGAAAGGCGTTGAAACGCCCACGACGTAAAATGTAGTTTTGATTCATAAAACTGCACGAATGCCCCGACACGACCGGCAAAAAACACACAAAAACAAAACAATAAAAAAAGAGAACAAGCCAGGAGCTGCAGAGGAATGTTACTTGCACTTAGGAAAATTACCATAAAGCGTTACTACGACAACGGTCAGGTGGGCGAAAGTTGCAGCCCCGTTTATAGTGCCGAAGCCAATTCATATTTTAAAGGCATTTTCGTAATAATAACATAAATTACGACTGCAGGGGAGGCTTTTGGGGGGAAAGAGTTATGGGTCCATACACCTGACTGCAAAGTTTTTGCCAGGTTTCAGAGAACATTATGCCCTTGCCGAGGGCTTTATAAAAGTTGGGGAACAGTTTGATAAGTGCTACTATAAGTACTGCTAATATTTTGGATATGTTTGATAATTTTTAGGGCTTGAATTGTTTTGTAAATTGTGAAAAAAAGATTTTAAGCCTTTAACTATTATCTAGCCAATTAAATAAGTAAATAAAAATAAGTAAACTTTGGCTTGTTAATAGATTTGTAAAATATCTGCTAGTAACTCAAATAAAGAGCATTCATAGTTTCGATTTCGCCACTTATCCCTTGTTTCGTGTGATTCCATTCGCGATTTTTTACTCTTCTGGTTTTTGTATGTCAGCGGAAATTACCAAATTGACCGTGGCTTCATTTTTGTTGCTACTGCCTGACTGGCTGGATGTTGGCCTGGCCCGAACCGAAACTCCTCCCCCTGGCTGTGCATACGATAAAATACAAATTGCAGACAATTGATTTTCCATATGATTGCCGCGGAGCGCAGCCCCCGAAAAGTAGGCAAAGGTTAATAGCGGACTATCGGGCGCACCGAAAAATGGTGAAATGTCAAAGTGAATGGATTTTTTATTGGCGTAGCCGTCATAAAACTTTAATCACTGCACTTGGGACACTTTAATAGAAAATGAATAAATAAAATGTGAATTATAATATCGCAGCAATTCAGTACAAAGCGAAATGAGTACAAAAAAACATTTGAAAAATGGCAACCGCAACTAATGACGACCCCCGAGGGTCGATCCAAGAATTCAAGCGTTGAAAAACACATCAAAGTGGTTTTATACCGCCGGGGATTGGGGAAAATAAATTGTCAAATTATTTATGCGCTGGATCCTTTAATGACAGTTAAGTCAGTGTCGTCGTCGGGTCATGGGACAGTAGCGGCTACAAAAAAATATATAAAAAATAAAATAAACTCTGCTGACCATAAAATATTGATGGCAAATATTTATACAAATAAAAGCGAATCGGTTTGGCTCTCAGCTACGAGTTGGTTTGCATTTTTTTTGTTAACTTTTTATTCTGCCACAAGCGAAGCGGAAAAGTAAACGTTCCACAAAATGCAATTCGCGAGGTCAGGTGGCTCCACATCAGCCCCATAGATATGTCTGTATATAAAACATATAGCATATATGTTTACCCAGAGCTCTTCGCTTATTCCCCTTAAATATTTAAGCACATTTTTTATATTTACTCAAAGTATTTGTCCGCGACTCTGGCGTATTTCATCGAGCACTTTGCATAAATTTCAATAAACTTTGTAGGCCGGCTTGACCATTGGACCGTTGGAGTAGCCTCTGCCAGCCGGTGGCTCTAATGCAATAGTCAAACATAAATTTACATAAATATTGCAGACCGATGCGCGCTTTAATCGCGGCAATTAAAACATTTGCACAACGCATCGCTGCCCGGGCACAAATACAAACGAAATTGCGAAAATAGCGAAAATGCCCGCAATCGATGGGGAAAATTCGCGGCACGAGAGGTGCATTTTCCTGCAGCTCCCTCTGCTCCCCCTTCGCAAAATATTTTTGTGCATTGTTGATGACGCGGGCTGTTGGAGTGTGGAGATTCGGGACGGAACAATAAATATCGCATGGAAATGGGAAAATTCACCCAGCATTCAGTTTCATGAGACTCACCTGCACCGAATGATCCAAATTATTGATGATGCGTATCACACGGCCGGCGCTGCGCTTTATCGAGCCTGATGTGGTCGATAATGTGCCCAAATCCGCTTCCATTATTGAGGGCTTCCGACTGGCGGGCTTGGAGCCCCATCCCTGGTTTCCAGGCGATGCATACCACATCCCGTTCTTCTTGCCGTAGCTGGCAGGCTGTCCGGAAAATGTACGGAAAAGCAGAGAGAGAGTGGAGGTGAGAAACAAATAAATAGTAAAAGTACGTGCGAATGGCTGCATTTTTGGCATTGACTAGTTTCCCTGCCACCAGTGATGGGGGGAGGTGAGATTTTATTACCTGTAATAAAAGTATATAAATATATATATACTCTTTAATAAAAATCTGAGTAAACGAAGGCTTAAATTAAATATATTTCCAATAATATTCTCTTGCATAATATATTATATAATTTATAATCCACTAAAAATATATGAAGATCTTCAACTATAAACTTGCCCCAAAGGTGATACCCTTCCGATACCTGTCATCACTGTTTAGCACACCATCATCCCCCTCAACCCCCTTAATATATATACGTAGAGTGCGTATGTATATGCCATTTACAGATTGCTGGCATCGCGGCTTTCTGTGAAAAATTCCGCGCAAATCTGGAATTAATTAAATTGTTTTGCAGCACGCACGGAACCATGGCTTGACCATGGCAATAGTCAGTGGTAGTGGAGATGTGAACGTGGACGTGAATGTGGACACGCACCCGAACTGACCACGCACCGAGTGCCAAAATCAACCAAATCTGGCCCACCCACAAAATCCTGAATGTTCTGTGAGGAAAATCGGTTTTTCCTCCTGCTCCTTCTCCTCCTCTGTTTGTGAACTTATCCAAGGCTCACACTATTTTGGCTCGAAGGCATCAAACATTCCCGACTTTTGGGTGGTGGCAGCGTGAGGACTTTGCCATAAGATATTCGAGCTTATAATGGACGAGATGAGCTGGGATAAGTCGTGTAAGAGAGCTGATAATTCAGTCGAAGATTGGTTTGATGTTGAGGGTTTTAGGGTATTACAAATTAATTAAGATAATTAGATGAACGAAGGGAAATAAATGGAAACAATTCTCTAGGATTTTAAAAGGTACAATATTATCAAAATTATGAGGATTTTTTCTTTAAGGCTCAATATTTCGAAGCCTTTGTAAAATATTAATCAATTTACTTGAGTTTTCTCTAAATAAGGTTACAAAGTATTTCAACTATATTTAGTTCTTTAAAAACCCAGTCAACTATATAACTATTTATTCTCCTTAGTATTAATCTCTAATGTAAGATCCTTCACCCGCCTCTCTGTTCACGATCTCATCCCTATTCCTAGCCTTCGATTCCTGGAAGCCCCTGAAGCCGCATATCGCAAAAAAAGTCCTCCGCTGGCTGAGTGTGTGTGAGCCTGCGTATTGGCATTTGCTTTTATCTCATTGAATGATTAGAGTCACTGACAGTGCGAGATTAGTTGGCCCACAGCCTGAATAAATTATCAGCCTAATCTCTACCCCGAAGCTCACGTTGCCCGGGTTCAACGAGGTTAATGATTGGGGCGGAGCCAGGATATTTACTATACGTACAGTTTCCCTAAGCTTTCCATTTGCCTAATCATCGAGTGCCGCCCCGAGGGAAAATGCCACTTTCATTCCGGGATTGCAATGCAGTCCTTTGACAAATATTTGTGGCATTTTAGCCAGAGCTAGAGAGAGAGCCTTTAAATTGAGTTGTTCGCTCACATTCAATTTGACAAATGCATTTTTCCTATTTTTCCGTCTGCCATATATTTCAGCTTGCTGCCACAAACAGAAGCCGGGGCCATAATTCAAAATAAATAAATTGTTTAATTTTAATTGTTTTTCGTCTTCCTGCCTCGTCTCTTCTCTTCTCGATTCGACTCGGAGTCGACTCTTTTCGTTTGATCCGTAGGTGAAAATTCAATTTTAATTCCACATTCGGCTTCGATGGATTTTCAATTTAATTTTCCTTTTCTCCGCACTGCTTTTTTTTCCTTTTTGAGCCCCGATACGATTGCTTCCCTGGCTTGCCTTTGCCACGGCAAAGGTGGATGGGATATACAATTATTGTAAACCGAAAACAGGGGCCACAGGACGAAACAAAAAGTGGAAACTGAAATTAATGTAAATTCGTTTTTAACACAATTCCTCAGCCGGCAATTTCACATTTGCTTTGTGTACAGAGAAACAAAGTTAACTCATTGATATTCTTTACTTAGGAATGAAGTGTCTTTAAGGTATTATTAAATCAAACTTTAAAAGTTAAAGTTTCTTTTATATTATCTATGCAAGAAACATTGAGCGGGACTGAAGTAATAAACTAAAATTATATTCCTCTACAAAATTTAACTAAGTATTTAGTATTAATTATTCTTATTTTATTTTAGAATTTAAATGTTGCATTTTGTGATTTTTCTTTTGTTTTAAAATACATAACCCATTAGACCTTAAATGTATAATGTAACATGGAATCACATTTTATTCTATTTTAAAAATATTTATAAATAAATTCAACCAACACTAATAACTTTCTATAAAACTCTATAATAAAATCACCTCAAAAATTAATTTTAAATACATTAAAATTGTGGATAAAGCGCTTTTAATATTATTTTTAAATATTCAAATGTATGTCCTTTAAAAAAATAATTTTCGCAGTGCCTCTGAACCCTCTGACTGACCCCAATAATGTTTTCTGGGGGCCCACACACTTGGAGCAAGTAGAATTTCTGGGCCTGGGTCCGGGCCCAGCATGTGCACAAGGTTACAATCAAAATCAAGGCTTTTAATTGAAATTCAACAAAAATGCAGAAATTCAAATATGCCGCACTCGTCGTCCTGTGTGTCGGTGTGTGTTTTCGGAGATTTGGCTCTCGTGCAAATGGAAAGCCGGAAAAGCAGCTGGAAAACCGGCTGCACGTGTCAATGATTGTTGGTGCTGTCAGGGGGGCGGACACTTCCTCCCGGCCGAAAAATCAATTAAAATTCCGCCAAAGCATAATAATAAATACAAACCGTTTTTGCCACCTATTAAAAACGCGAATGAATAAAATTGTTCCCGTCTCCTGCGGTGATTTGAGTGAAATAAAAGTAAATAAATGAAAAGGACAGAGCCGGCATGAATATCCAATTGCCTTTGCTGGCAACATTTATGGTAATGGTAATGGCTTCTTTGCTAATTCGCCGAATTTAATCAAATTTTATAATTATTACCGGTAATGCGATTATCGCATTTGAGAGATTTCCTTCTCAATTCTAATTATTTAAGGTTTATCCAATTAAAATCGTATGTGCTGGTTCGTATTTCAAAAGCAACATTTTAATATCAGCCACAAGTTTAGACAGAGCTCTGTGTGAAACTATTGTTTTTGTTAACATCAATGGGAATTTATTACAACTTAACTACACTTGATTTTAATGTACTTTTTGGGTTTTTTTAAGCCTTTAATTATTTATAATTATTTCTTTCAAATAAAATTTTGCATGTAAAGCTAGGCAAACAGTTTTAAAAGAGATAAAAGGAAACTTTTAGACTTTAAAGACAACAATGGAATGTTCTAAAAATTAAATTCTTTAATATATAATTTCTTAAGGAATTTCCTATAATTTATTTATATATTTTAAACCTCGTTTCTTCTATTTTAAGGGTATTTGTAGACTCGACCTACTAAACAAAGTAACTCAAGCTTGGTTTTTAATTAAAAACTGTTTTTGCCGCAGGATAGATTTGTTGGCCGAACATTAAAAAGGAAAATGCATTAAAATAAAAACCCTGATTGACAGTATTATGTTTTATTTATGTGGCTATAAATACTTTTTTTCTATTTTTGTCTTCTTTTTGTCCGACATTTTTTCAGAAATAGGGATGGCTTTAAAATTGGCCTAGACCGGAATAGCTGGAATGGATGCTCTTCCCCCTGGGACTCGGGTAGTGAAAACTGGGGTTGGACCTGCCACTTAGCAACTAATATAAGCACCAGAATGCTGCGGTGCGGGGGGAAGGACTCCGCTCGGCAAAAGCTTAAATTACGCGCTCAATTAAACTTTAAGCAAGTTGGAAGAGAGGCCACCAATTCAATACAAAGGGGCTAGCAAAATCTAAGCGCAACTTCAAAGCCCTTTCTACGTTTGACGTGCAGCCTCGCAGAAAATTCAGTGAAGCCAGCTCCTCCTCCAGCCTGGGACAGGACCCAAAGCAGGGGCGGAGCGTTGTCCCCCTTTTTCGGGGGTGTGGCAGCAGCAGCGTCTGAGTGGCAGCTTAAGATGCCGCATTTTACGCATATTTAAGCGGTGGGAGCCGGGCCTCGCTCGGTAATCTTTATGATTATTATCGCCGCTCGAGCCGCTGGGAGTGCGGGTAAAATTGGTTTTTGTTTCGGCGTAAACAAATAAAATAGTTTGCCCAATAAACCCAGTAAACAAATAAATACATATTGACATTTATGTCTGGCCTAGGAACCCCCGGGATTCTCCTTGCCCTCCGCTAGTGTGTTAAATGGGGTTTAAAATTTACGGGCCATTTTACGTGCCATTACGTATACGTAATATTTACTGTTTCGCACCTTTTGCGGTTTTGTTTGGATTAGATTGGGCTTTGCCAAATTATGAAAAATTATTCTAAAAAGCTGCTGGTAGCTTTAAAAGGTCGTACCTGTTAATTTATGAGGGGACAATAAATAAATGGGCCTGAGCTTTATTTTCTTAAATTTAATTATGATTGAGGAAGTGGAATATGCATATTTAGAAGGGCGATCTTTTTATTTTCAGATTTATTTCGATTTCCTTTTATTTTGTTTGCCAATTTCAAACTGAAAACACTCTCGGGCACACACGCATTTCACTTAATCAGCAGTTTAGAGCAAGTTAGTGGCTAATGTAAATATCATCTACTCAACGTTGTGTGAACTTTTTGGGCAGAGCATAAATTTGCGCTGACATGGCACATGCCACATGTCCTACACACATATATTCGTGCACGGTGGGAAAATTTATGGAAATTATGAATTTATTATTTATGAATTTTATCATTAAAACATCAATCTTTTTGGCATAAAATAAGACCAATAATTCAGTAGTTGATGAGAAATTCAACCTGGCAAAATAGACGAAAAATATATCGTCTATTTATCCTGGCTGGATTTGTTTAAAAGACTTGTAAATGATTTAAAAAGTGTTTTAGAACTCTTTAAAAAGTACTCTAAGTTTAAGCTGAACTAGTATTTAATAAGAGCTGCATTTGTTTATAGATATTAATTACTTTTATGAGATATTAATTACCATTATGAGTATCAAAACCTATCAATTTGTTTTTATTTAGCGAAAGCTTTGCCTAAAGTCCTAATATTTTATGTCATCTTATATCTATTAAATTTACACAACCTAAAGGACCCTTTATAGTTAGTGGAAAATAAAATATATAAAGCGTCCTTTATTTTGTTTCAAGACCCAATTATACTTAATGAACAAAGAAGCATAAGAAACTAAATTTAAATCTCAGTGCCTCAACTGTCCGGCAGCATGTCGAAGGCGAAGAGAAATATTTAAAATTGAGCATACATCAACGAGGGGCAGGACAGGACAGGATTCGGCGGCCAGCACACGTAGACCATTAAAAAACACTTAGAAAAACAACAAAAGTCATTTAAACTTTTTGCCAACTTTTTTTTACCGCCCGCACGACGCTGCTGCTGCTGCTGCTCCTCTATTTCTCGCCGAGGGAAAAAAGGAACGAAATGTGAAATTAAGAGATGTGTGCGAAGGCAGAGGCTGCGGGACACGGGACACAGGATACAGGATACAGGGAACAGGGAACTGGGAGATGTGTGATGTGATGTCCCGGACTGCAGACTCAGGACTGCGGAGCCCGGTCTCCGGACTCTTTGTTTACATTGTGCGGACTGACCCAAGACTTCGTTGGCGATGAGAGCATCACAAAGGGCGAACTTTCCTCGCTATCCTCGTCGATGTACATTTAAGCGAAAGTTTCTTTCTCGTTTCCGCGTGCGTGTGTAGAACGGTGTGTGTGTGTGCACTGTGTGTGCGCTGTGTGTTCGAGGCACTTTTAATTCAGTTGCAGTTTTATCCGCCGCACAGCATTAAGTCCGTATAACCGTGCCGTGTATAAAAAGCTTCGTAGCGTCGAGCGGAGAGTGCAAAATAAATGTAATTTTCTGCGCGCAAATGAGTTAATTGAAATCATTTACATTTAATTGCACTTTAAATTAGTTAATTCGCTAAGGTTGATTTATGCCAGCTAGTTCTCTGGTTCTAGGAGTTGGCCCGGCCAGGACTTCGCTCTGACTGTAATTATTGGTATTTTTCACACCGGCAACTCGGTTCACATGTCGTTTTGGTTTCGTTGGCGTTCGCTGAGCAACTGAATGAAGAACGGTTGAAGTACCGCGGCGGCCACGCTACGTATACGTTATATTCCGCTACGGTATCCTCAGTCGCCGGAGTGACCACGCACACAGCTGCAAGAGTGTGCCATATATAAACACTCACCGATATAGCGTGTACATAAAGAATATTCAAATTGGCAACTCAGCGCCCGTCTCTCAACTCACACACAGAGCCCTCGACGGCTCACCTGTGCTCATATTTCTTGTATACTCGCACTCGTACCTGTATTTATTTATTGTTTGGCCAAATCAGGGCCGTCAATCTCAAAAACTTCGCGGCCATTAGCTGCCTGCCTGCAAGCGTTCTGACCCCCTTTTTGTTTCGGTGTAGCTGTGCTTCCGCCGCTCGCCGCTGTGCGGCGCTGCTGCTGCTGCTGCTGTTGTTGTGAATCAACAAGGCGTCGCGACGCTGAAATTGCGCGCCAAAAATCCCCCCAAAACGCACACATATGCATGCCTGAGTGCCCAGTTCGGTTATTAGCCTGTATTTGCCACTGAGTGAGTTAGTGTGTGTCTAAGCCCGATTCTCGAGCAACGAGCTCTGCGCCGCTGATTTGTTTGCCTTAAGAGAAACATTTGCTGCATGAGCTATTGGCCAACGCTTGGGCTGTGGGCCAATAACGAGTTATAGCCAGGCCCATATTGCATATCCATCAGAGCCCAAACATCCACACCTTGTCGGGCAGAGATGCTCGGGATTATGACCCTCGTGGAACTAGTTCGAGTGGGTTTTGAGTTCTTGTGCAGCTCGAGATAATTAAGGACTCTTGTGGCTGAAACTTAAGACAATTGTAAAGGCCACGCTTGCTTAAATGGTTGAGATGTATGTTCTTAGGGAAGGGATACTTCAATGCAGCTCAGGTGCCTCTTAATTTCCCTGAATTTGTGTATTATTTGTGCAGACTCTTAATAGATGATTTCTATTATAAACCTAATCAAAGATTAAGGAAACCATAACTGAGTCAAAAGTTCATTAATTTAACTTTGAAAAGGTTGTATTAGTGTTTAATAGGATAACAATTCAGCTCAATGTGTTTGAAATATAAACTATTTATTTTTTGGGGAAATTTTAACCTTTTTAACGACAAATAAAAGTTGATCAACTTTATGACGAAGCCAAAAATTCATTCTATCATTCGAAAAGCAGAGTTTATAGATATCAATTCCTATAAATTTAGTTATAAATCGAATAATTAATATTGACAAAGGTATTAGAAATATTTACCTAGATCATTATTAATTTAAAGTATATTTCTTCCTCTGCCTTTTGAACTAGTTTAAGTTCCTTCCCGGTAAAAAAATTGCCACCTCTGGCTTTGCTAAATCACAAAATGAAGTATGCATGGCCCCACATGTACATATCCTGGACTGGACTGGTGTGCGTGCCAAAGGAGCCGTATAACTTTCACTTGCGAAAGAGTCTCAAAAGGAAAGCGCCTGGGTTTTCCCCGCTTTTCCTCGCTAAAGCACAGCTTTAGTTGTTGCTTTGTTTTCGTTGCCGTTTTGACTGTGGTCCTTGTTTGTTGCCTTCGCCCTCTGAGACGGCCACTTTCGCTCTCCGCCTTTGGCTCTCACACACAGTCACATTTCGCCAAAGCATTGGTGTTTGTATTTGTGTTGGTGTTTGTGTTTGTCATGGCATTGGTATTGGTGTTGCTGCTGGTGTTGGTATCGGTGTTGGCCCGCTTTCGGCTTTGTGTTGTTGTTATAGTTTTGCGGCAGGTGGGAGGCCGGTTGGGGTGGAAATTCAGGTCCGTTCTTGGCCAAGTTGATGTGGTAGTTTAGCTTATTGCTTTTCACTTTGAAGTGGCTTATATGGATATTTATTACCATGTCGGTTGTATTTGAATTTCACTGGCTCCAAGCACGCGCCAGCTCTCTTATTTTCTCACACTTTTCCCCACATTTTCTTTTCTTGTCGTTTCGTTTCCTCGGTTTCTGCTCTAGTATTTGCCTTTGATATGGCGGCCTAGGGGTAATACTTCAACGTCCATATGAATACTATGCCTTTTTCAATTTTCCCTTTGCCCGAGTTTGGTTTGTGAATGAAAACGCATGGAAATACGTGGCTCGGTTTCGTTTCTAATTGTTTTTCTTTCGGGCCAGTTATTGGCCATTGTTTCGGGGGCTCGGTCACCCGTCCTTCGGTTGGCAAAATTATGGAAATAATTAGCATGCACCGGGAGAAAAAAAATATAGAACGACCTAGGTATTTGCCTGCATATTCCGATTGCTGTCGCCGGCCTGCGGTCATTTCCGTTGCCAGCCATATTTGTTTGTGGCCACGACAGCTGCACAAATGAATTGGCCAAATGGTACTGGGGGATGCTGATGCTGATTTTGGGGCTGCTTATTAAATATTTTATGCTCTTTTGTTTGCTCTGTCTCTCTGGGTGTTTGCCTGGCATTGTCACTTGGTCCGGCATTTAATTCGGTTGTTCAAACAAGTTTTGGCCGGAAAACTCCAAAAGCGAGCTTCCCCTGTTACGCCCTCGGAAAATGCTGAATGTGCGACACTGCAATTATGTGTTGCCTACTTCGGGGGACGGGCTCACAGGGCGTATGAGTGTGATGCTGCCAAAAATCATGACTCATGCTGAGTGTTTTGATTAAATATAAGACTTAATTCAAATTTAATTTGTAGAGATTTTAATTAAATTATTTTACTATATTTATAGATTCATTTCTACTTAAATTTTATTTCCACTCCAAGGAAATTCTTATTAAAAAAAAACCAGAGAGATATTTCCCAAAATCCATACCATAAATGCCGTATTTAAGGCCGGCTCTGTTTACCTCACATTTATCTTCAAGGCAAGAGAGAGAGAGAGCCAAGATTAATTTTGTTAGCTCGACCTTTTTGGCCATTTGTGCTTGTTGGCTTTCGGTTCTCGTTTCTCGGAGCGTGTCGAAATAAATCGTCTTAGTTGTGTGTTGGCTTGCTTTGACTTTAATTGAATTAAATTGATTTTGCTCCGCTCGCCAGCCAGCCGGCAGTCATCAATTGCGAGGCCAGGTTAGAGCAATCTGCCTCCCCCGGCCGCCGCTCTTGATGTTTATAAATAGAATTTTCTAATCCAAACCCCTAGCACCGCAAATTTGACATGACAATCAACTCAACTTGGACACGTATTAGACGTACACTCCGCACACACCGAGCGCCCCGCACACACTCGATCCGATGTTTATGTTTTTCCAATCAATTGTGTCACAAACATGGCTATGAAAATAAATACAGCCCCGCCGACGTCGCAGGACCCGCAACCCAGGACATTCTGTTACTGTTGTGCTTCGACGGATAAACACACCAACACAAAGACTGCGACTCCGTCACCGATACCGATACAGATACAGATACAGCCACAGATACAGATACATTTGATGGCCATTCTATGGCATAAAACAATAACAAAAGCGTTTTCAACGTGGACAATGAACCGAAAATGAAAATGAAAATGAAAACTCGCCGAAATTGATAGATACATAGATACAAGTTCAGATGTTGGTCGGATGCCGGATAGTTGGATCCATGGCACATGAAACTGCAATTTTCAGCCATTGTGCGCGGACTCCGGTCAGTGATTGTTCGGACTGTGGACAGTGGGCCCCAAATGTGATTGACTGCACACACAACTTTTAAGTGGAAACTCGATGGCTCGCACTGTTTGATCTGTGGCCACGGTGGGGAAAAGTTTGTTCAACCTTAACGACTGTCATATTTGCGGACGAAGTTGAGTGTGTGCTTGTTGGAAGCGAAAGGTGAAACCATTTCACCAGGTAAACGGTCAGACAGTGGTGCAAAATTCTGCTAAAGTTTTCAACAATATTGCTGAACAGGCACTCTTTGGGGAGTTGAAAACACTACAGTAATACCTCAAAGGAATGTACTTTAAACCTAGATAGATGGTCTGAAAGATATCTATATTTTAAGTTGGGTTTCTTAATTTTTCTCCAACTCTAGTTGCTAAATATATTACAACTAAAGATTTATTTTTTACAGCATGTTCTTGAGCTTTTTTCTTGTAAGTTGTCTCTAAAGATTTTCTTTATTTTTTTTTTTAACTCTCATATTTATTGTTTATAAAATTTATTTTCCCTTTAAATCTTCTTTTTAGAATATATTATATTTTTTGTCACTCATTTAAGAATTATCGTAAATATTCACCAAAAACCGTTCAAACAAATTCCACTCTATTTTGAACTAATCTTAATTATTTTTGTGACATATCTTTACAGCTGGTAATTGGGTTAAATTAATTATTTTCACCATCCCCACTGGAGTTTCTCATATTCATTGTGGCTGATAAAAGAGGTTGACTATGCACATTGCCCTTTTCCCGTTGAGTTTTCCAAAGGGTGGGTGGGAATTTGAAATATTTTCATAAAAGCCACACAATCGGCCAGAATAATTCACATTTTCGGCCATGCGTTGACATCCCTCGCACTCTTCCCTTCCGGCACTGCCCCCAAGAATTTTCCCATAAGCGTGTAGGTCTGTGTTTGTTGCATAGTTTTTCCGGCGAATTGTTGCTGCTGCCTGGGGTCATATTTTCGTATATCGTATATTTTCGTATTTTCGCATTTTCAATTTCTATTGTTGCTGTCATGTCTGGGGCACAGTGCGCGCCGCGCACCGCCTCGTTGCCTCGCTAGGGGCTCAACTTGTTAATAAAAGTTTACCGATTTTCGGACGTCGCAAGAATGATTACTGCCACACTGCACACAATTTAAAGTTTTTCCCGCTCATACATAAATCAGGCGCAAGGAAAATCCCACTCGGCGACAAAAAAGCCGAGCGACACAAAAAAATATTGTCCGCGAAAGTTGCCTCCGCTCCGGTGCGTGCAAAGTTGTTTAGTGAGAAACTTCAACTGGACATGGCCGCAACCGCAGTTGGCCAAAACGCAAAATGGTACAAAGTGTGCCCGCGCGGTGGTTGCGGGCGGCATGGTGGTCCGCGGTAAAATTAATAAAAGTCGTAATAATACTCGCAATTTCCTTTCAGCGTCGCCCTGCCATCGCGCATTTTCCTTTGCCTTTGTTTCCTTCTGCCTTTTGCATAATTTTTTTCTCTTTATATTTTTTATACACACACACATTTATATATGTATATGTAGTATATTTTTTTTGTGCTGCTGTCCAGCTTTTCCGTTGCTGTGTGGAAATTCCTCAGCTCTTTCCCGATGCTGGACGATGGGAAGTTTTTGATTTAAATAGTTTGGCCCGGCATTTTACTGCTTGGCTGGCATTTTTGAGCTGCCATTGACTCCTACAAGTCTTTATTATTTTTATTGTGCTTTTTTCGCCCCGTTCGGATTCCTTGGCCGGAGGGGCGGATTGCTGGTATTATTATTAGTAAACATTATGGGCAAGGTTAGGTCACGACGGGGTCGCCATAGGGTCCCCCATGCTTCGACGGCGGAAGTTGGGCGGCTGGGGCTGACTTATCGTCGCCATTTTCAGCGACGAGTCTTCGTGCATAAATAATTTGTTGGGCATTTATTATTTGTTTTAGGTGTAAATATTTCAAGCTCACAAGTGAAGCGGCCCGAAGAAAAGAGGTCGAGGTTTATAGCTTAATTATTCCCATGCATGAAACGAGCCTCCTTTGACGCCGCTTCCTTCTTGGGTCCTTTCTTCCCAGCCATTGTTCGGTAACCCCTTTTGTGTGGTCTTGAGCTCCTTCTTTTTTTTATTATTTCTTCTTAGCACACGCATATAATACATAATTTTTTATGATTTATAAAATGTTTGTTTGTGCGTCTACGCAGGGGTCAGGAGTTGGGGAATAATTTTAATTATTTCCTACATGTGCGCGGTTTATTAATGGCCACGTCAGCTCAGCTCGGCTTTTTCTAGCTTGCTCTCTCCTCTAGCATTTTAATGGAGGTCAACTTTAGTTAAGCAAAAAAATGCATAAAGATTTATTGCATTTGACAAGTTTTTGTTAATGATTATGGCACGTGCTATGGTCGCTCTTTTTGCCAAGGTTTAGCGACCCCTTTTTCTCGACTTTAATTTACAATCCCTTGGGGAGGCAGGCAATAACCTTCCAAGGATCTAGCGAGTGTGTGGGTGCAGGGAGAAAAATAACTAGTTTATACTTTTATGAAATATTGCTACCTCTTTTAGTTCAATTTTTTATTACATTTATTCAGAGAAACCAATTCAAAATAATTGACTGTTTTAAAGGGGAAATCTTAATTTTTTATTAGAGTTATCTTTATTTGAAAATTTATCAAGAATTAAATAAAGTCAGTAAAAAAACTTGACTAGCTTTAAAGCTTACTGTAAGTGAAAATTTAGGTGGCTTAAATATATGAAAATTAAGAATAGGAATACTTTAAGAAACTTAAAATATTTTTAATCATTTTGAAAAATTGTATACCTTTTATTATCAAGAAAAATATTATTTGCATTGTAATATCTGTACTTAAATTTTCTCCCTGTGCATACATGTAAGATGTCAGTGGTTTTGCCTTATTTTATGAGCTTAATATTCAATATCCTTAGACATGTGTGCCCTTGGCCACCGAAGTCACGCAGTGTCAATAAATTAATATAAATGTCACTTGCCAGACTGCATCCCATAAATTTTTCAATCATTTGGACAACGCAGCAGTTTTTCCGCCCCACACGCCCAATCTCCCCCATTTCCGGCCACGCCCCCTTAATAGGACGTGGGTGGAAATGCCGTTACAAAAGCACAAAACTGATTTGAATTTAATTACTTGCTTGGCATATTTTGTTATTTTCCCGTCCGACCGTTAAACGTTATGCAAATTGCTTCGACTTACAATACAAGAAAATGTTTCTTTTTTGTTGCCACTCTCTCGCTGACAAATTGTTGATGAACGTTGGATATATATTTTCTTTTCTTATAGAACCGGCGAAAATAGGGTGGGGCCTGGTTTTCCCTGGGACTTTAGAGGTGTGTGTGGGGGTTGTATAATTGCATTTTCGTGCCGGAGAGCGGGAGACGTTAATGAGCGCTACCGAAACGCGCTGGAATGTCAGCCTTACTAAATCATCATGCCAAAAGCAATGGCCAACACAGCCTTGACGTTTCGCCTGAATGGGGAGGTGTGGGCGATGGGTGGCTGTGGGCAGGGGGTGGTGCAAATCGGACCTGGTCACAGATATGCTGAGGCTGGATAGCAAAAGGAGGAGGTAGGCAGGGAGGGAAGGCCTTTGCACACACATTCGCATATCAGATGTGTCCTTAGCATAGCCAGTGACATTTTCTGCTCCATTATTTTCATCATGTCTGACAGACGACATTTCAACATGCAACTAGCAACTAACGGGGGCAGCTAACACCGCCAGCCTTTCCATCTCGCATCTCACATCTCGCATTTCCCATTTTCCCCCTTTTCCGGGACTCTGGTACCCCCGCAGTAACACGTATGGTAACTGTAACCCAAACTGTAGCTGTGAACTGCACATGGAAAAAAATTACAGTCAGAAAAATGTATCCCTAAGCTTGTTAAATCAAAGAAAATTCGGAATATATAGTACAAATAAATAAAATAAAATAGGGAAGTGTTAAATATGTTAATAAATATATTAGTAGTTCGCTAAAAGAATGTGTGGGAGCATAGCAAAGCATAGCCTCACGGAATGCTTCAAAGCAACCTCTATAAGTTTGTATTTACAATTATTTTTCTATAACTTATTTAAAGCTATTTTGTTCAAGGAAAATTGATATCTATTATATATTTATAAATAAAACTCGACTTATTTCAAGTTTTTAAATGCTTTCTCCGAGTGCAGTGCATCCGCAAAGTGCTGCCAAGATGGCTTGCCGCACTCCTTTTCCTTCTAGTCCTGTCATCCTTCTGCGTCTCTCGTTCTCTCCATCTCTCCCCCTCATGATGTCCTTGTGCTCAAGTCGGCCATTTGGTCGTGTCTGCGTTAGACACCAATATATTATGCCATTGTCGTGGTGTGCGTGTCCTGTGCGTAAGTGGCAGTTCCCTGTTGCATGTGCCTTTGCCCGTGCATCTCTGTGTGTGTCTCTGTCTATGTGGTGTCTGTGTCCGCGTCAGTCTCTGTTTATGTGTGCGGCAGAACCAGAGCAATCGTACTCCAACCTAGAAATTTCATGGGTTCTACGTATAACCGCTTATTACCCAGCATTTTGCATTGCAAATATTTATACCCTACTTAGGTTGAGTTTTATGTGTGTGCCCATGGAGTTTGCTCTGACTGTCCGATTTCGGAATGAAGCAGATAGCTCAGAGTAAAGTAAGGTACAGTGAGGAGGAAGTAAAACGAACAGAAAGGGGTTTTAATTTATTTCATACAAATTTTAAATGTTTCTAACGTAAAATACAAAATAATTATAATGAAAGTCATGAAAGAACCGAAAAATCATGAAAGAGAATGACTGAATCATTAATATTGATGTTCTAATCATTTTCTTTTATAAATTAAAATATACTATAAATTTTATTTAGTTGTCACCATTTATTATATTCTCAAAATATATAAGAATTTTTTTATATTTTTGGCCAATTTTGTATGTCTTTATTACGAAGAATAATAATACATAAATAAAATATAAGTTAATACGAAAATCTTATATTTAGATATTGTAAGGTACAGCTTAAGCTCAAGTTAAATGTTTATTTATTTAATATTTGCCTTAATTTTATTTTCCTCTCAAAATTGAGTGAAGTTTCCCACAATTTCCACTGTTAAACCATTGTTTGTCCTTGTGCATTTTCAGAGCTTCGTTTTGGTTTGGTTTCTCCTTTTTTGTGAGCCACCAACACCACATGCCATGCAATTAATTTGCTGCAATTGCATGCCATCGAAAATAATATACAGAGATGAAATATTGTAAATGCCATCTAGACATATTTTGCATGCAAATTTGACACTTTTTGCCTCATTATTTGACGCCATAATAATAATACCCGGGGACATGGCGGAACGAGAGTGGGGATTGGGGCTGGCAGGATGCCGGCATATTTCATTTAATGTGTGTGAGTGTGTGAGTTAATAAGGAAATATCCTTTTACACATGTGACCCTAATAATTTCCCCGAGTTCTTAGGTTCCGAGAGCAGCCTGCATTACTAATAATAATGCCATTGTATGCACGCGTGTCTGTGTGCGGGCGTTAGTATGTGTCCTGTGTGTCCTGTATGTCCTGAGTGTATGTGTGTTGGTGGGGTATTTTGTGCTGTGTTGTGATTTATTGCATTCGTGTGCCAGATTTTACAAATGTAATGCGCCACACTATGGCACTCCTCCTTGGTCCCTATTCCTGGCTCATGCATATGCAAAGTTTCGAATATTTTGCCCTGCGAATATGTCGCAGTGTGTGTGTGTATCTGTGTGAGTGCTGCTGTATGTGTGTGTGTGTGTGGAGGAGTTCTCGCATAAATATTCCATACGGAGTCATATTTCTTTCCTTCGTTTTGTATGCGCTCCACTCTTTCAAAGTGGCGTGGACATACGTGTCGGAATTATTTGACTTCCGTTTTCCCTTTTCCCCATTTTTTTTTCGCTCATTCTCATTCCCATTTTCCCAGTTTTCGGCTTCTGTTTCGGTTTCAGTTTCGGGTATAAGATGAATATGAAATTTTTATTAGCTTGCAAAAGTTGTAAAATGCAAATTTGTTAAGCGAACCAAACACACACGCACCCAGGTCTCCTGTTGCTCCGCCGGAGCATCCTTCACCTGACGCATGATGTAAGCGGAACTTGTCAATTTCAATTCATGGACCAGAAAAATCCGGATTTGTTGCATGCATTTATGCAATGGAACAATCTTGAAGCTAAAACGTTGTCGCTCGATTGCAAATGCTCACAGGATCTGTGAAGCTGTGAACTGTGATGGCCTCCATTTCAAATATTACGTATACGCACCGACATACACACACTCGCAATGGGAATGGCAAAAGGAAACTATCTGTGGCAATGCGCATAACTATGCATAATTGTTGTAAAATGTCTGAACTCGAAAATCTGATAAATTATAACTGCAAAGTTTTTTGAGTGCGCCAGCAAAATTTTAAGCAATTCCAGCCACGCCCAGCCAGGGTCCCCATCTCCGTGCCTCCGTTTCTCCGTAACAGCGGCACGGCCCTCTGAAAACGTAACTAAATCCCAGGCAAAGCCAAAAGTTGAAACATATTCAATTTATGACTTTAGATGAAAATTCCCCCAGCATTTAAATCACTTATGCACTTAATCAGTGCACTTAAAATGCAAGAGAAGTGCCACAGCAGAGACACTCTGACAGAAGCCATGAGAAGAAAATCGCAATCATTTCGAAGGGCACTGGTTAGCAAACTTCGGAAAATGGCATTGGGAAAGTTGGGAACACAATAGATATTATATTGATAATAAAAAACTTCAAGTTATTTAATAACATGGAACTAGTTTTAAATATTTGAAGAGGGTTGGGAGCCAAAAACGTCGTTCCTGTAAATGCCTCATCTCATATTAAACAAAAATGGTTTTAAAAAAGTTTGTAAAATCTAAATTGTTATATATTACTTTTTTTTTAATATAAAATTGTATTTACTAAATATATTCTTATAAGTTTTGAAATACTTTCACTATTTAATATTTATTAACAGATACATTTCTAATGGCAATAATGACTTCTTTTCATCTTTTCACATTTATTATCTTGTTAATTAAATTTTTATGTTCTTAATATTATAACATATATTATAATATTATAATATTATAATATTATAATTAATATATAATAATGTTTAAAATAATATGGAATGGTAATTAATTATTAATTAAAATGCTTTTATCTATATACCTAATAAAAAAGTAATAAAAAACATTCGCCCAACGTGGGGCTCGAACCCACGACCCTGAGATTAAGAGTCTCATGCTCTACCGACTGAGCTAGCCGGGCACTCGAAACTTGGCCAGTCAGAGTTCAGACAAGGCCATAAGTGACCTAAGCGAGAAAGAAAATCTAAAAATATATTTTTGTAAAAATAATGTTAAGGTAAAACATAGATAGTTTATAAATGTATGTATGTTTATGTTTATATTTCAGAAACTATTTGGAACTAAACAAATATAAACACAAAAACAGAAATGTAAATAATATAGTTCATTCCTTTCTTTGACTTATAAACTCAGAAATATTAATTTAAACTAATATTAACTTATAATCAAAAACTATTTGCCACCGTATAAGCTTCAAATATATTTCTCCTTTTAGCTTGCAGACCAGTGTACTTCCTGGATTGCGTGTACGCCATTTGATTTTAGATTGCTTTCGGGTGTAGCCAGAGCCAAGAGAAAATGTTGACACTTTTGATTACGCAGTATAATGGCTGCTGTTTCCCCAACCCCCTTGATCAACAATCGATTCGATTCGATTCGATATATAGACGAGTATATTTACATGTGAGGTCTGCAGGAATGCATTCACGGCCGACTCCTTGGCCCAGAAGTCCCGCAGCGTCGCCTTTTCCGGCGGCTCCCTGCCCGGATAAGCGGTCATCTCCGTTGTGGTCGATTCGGCGTACATCGGATGTCGATTGCTCTTACAATTACACTCACACACGCACCCGCACACTTCTCGGACACCCAAACACACACACACACCCTCTCTGCTGGCTACTTAGCCTAGTTTTGGTGTGTATTTCGGCTTTATTTTTGGCAGGGCCACACGCCTTGACTCGGATTCGGATTCGGATTGGGAAATAAATGAATTTAGAGCACGTGACAATTTGCGCCCTGATTTATGCGCCAAGGTTCCTTGTCGCTGCTTATTTATGCTATTTTTATTTTTGGCCGTAATTTGAATAATACGTCCGTATAAAAAAGCATTTATCACCGTTGATATAATTAATGTCACTTGCACAAACAACACAAGGCAACAGCACAAATGCTTAATATGATGCGGGGAGGCAGCATATTTTCGGAAATTAAATTGCTGCCTCAACGATTTCGATTGCGATTGCGAATGCTCTGGTGCGTGGGAGCGCAGAGTCCTTGTCGCGAGTTGTCCTTTTCCGTGGCCAGAGAGACACAGAGTTTGCCATGTAACCGCATTAGCCGCTGCTAGACACCAAACTGTGCCTACGGTCCTACTCAAAGTCCTAAAAGTCGCTGAAAAGTTTCCCAGCGGCGCGTTTTCCAAACCGCAGCACACAATATGACGCAAAATATTGCACTGCATACATAAACATAAACAAAGGGGTGTGTGGGGGGGGGAGGGTGTGGAAAATGACGATTCGGTTGGAAAATGGAAAACGGCCAAGAAGAAGAAGAATAAGAAGCGTCTTGACACGTCAAGCCTGTATATGTGTGAGTGTGTATTTGTGACATGGTCTAATGGCATTTCCAAATAGCTTAGCGCAAAAACTTCATACAACAGTCACTCTCTCTTACACACACACGCACATACTCACTCACACTCTCTCAACTTGTCAGGCCATCAACAACGACAACAACAACAACAACACCAACAAGAGAAGCAAGAACAACAACAGGGAGTACAGGCTACACCAACAATGGCGACGTTTCAATTGCATTTCCGTTTGTACCAGTTTTCATTTCAAAACTCATAAGTTTCAGACGACATCAACGACGACGACGACGACGACGACGTGACCAGCGGGCTCCTCTGCCTCCGGTCCTACATGTTCTTGTTGCACAGCAAAAAATTTTGGTACAGTTAGGGAACTGCATTTCTTTTAAGGGTTTCCAACCAGAACTTATTCGTTTTGGGACTGCAAAAGCTTATGATTAAATACTAACAAAATTTGATTGAAACTAATAAAAGGATTACAAATTTCTGATTTGAAATAAATAAATTAATACATTTTATTTGTATTTTTTTGTTTTTATTTGATTTAATTTAATTTAATATTCGAAGAAAGCTCTTTTAGATCTAAACTATTTAAAAGTTCTTCAACTTATTGTTATCTTTTTGCCTAAGATTTCTCACAGTGCAGCTAAGAAACACGCTGTGGCTGACAGCGCGGGACAACTGTTTGCAAATTCTAAAAACTTTTCAATATGTTTGACGACGTGTGCCATTCACAATGGGTGGAAAACACTTTTTGCTTGTTTAAGCGAAGGTGGAAAACGGTGCAAGGTATATATTCGCCAGGTAAACGAGAAAGTTTTCTTGAGGAAATAATGGATGGCTGCGAATAAAGATTATGTAAATATACACATTTGACAGCAGAATATTCAAGATATTAAAGTTGGGTATCCTTAAAGGTCTTTTCTTGCGGTTTATATAAGAAGTTTTTTGGGAAAGATAGTTTTTTATCTAGTAAACTCAGCAGATTCTTTTAGCTTAAATAATAATCTTCTATTACAACTGCTCAGAATATGTTTGAATATAGCTTATAAACATATTATTTTTCCCATTTTTATCAACAATTTTCCTCGCGTTACGAATTACTTTTTTTTTTTTAAATAAACCACATTTTAACAATTTTTTTACAGCTTCGAGTGGCACGCTATAAAAAGTTTGAAGAGTGATGCCAACGCTATAGTGCTTTTTATCGGGCTAACTACATTTTAGTTCCCTTGTGCAGGCGCTGGGCCAGCTTTTGGCCCAAGTGAAAGTTGTTGTCTATGGGAAAAACAACGGAAGTTTGCCACCCCGAACAACCTCAACCCTTAGCCTCCCTCCAAACGTCCCTTGGCCACTATCCTAGCCCGGTACTTCCACTTTACCACTTGAGCCGCTTGACAACTTTCACCATTAGCGGAACAACGGACAAACACCAGCACACTCACTCACAATATGGCACACACAAGTCGAATTTGTAGTCAGCGCCATCAATTCGAGTTGAAGACATTCCCCAACCGCCCAGGCCACCATTTTCCCATTTCCCATTTTCCATTTCCCAACCTCCTCCCTCCTAGGAGGAGGCCTGTGTTTTATTGCCCTGTGCGTTTTGAGAGCGACAAGAATGTTTGGCGAGTGCTTTACAGCACCACGGTCCGGTGGATTGAGTTGTTTTGCATAGTTTAAAGCGAGTGACGTCAGCGGCAGAATTATGAAAATATCATAAGCCGAGGAAGAGGAGAGAGAGAGAGAGAGAGAGAGAGCCAGGCTGCATTCCTAACCCCGGGAAACTGGACTAGGGACGCCTGTAAATAATTTATTTATACCCCCTTCTACCGCCTCCGCCAAACGTTTAGTCGACTTCCCTTTCTGCGGGGAATTTGTTGTCATTTATTACAGTTGCTGCCAGTTGGCCACTTGCTTTTTTGGCAACAACCGAGTCGGTGTTGCCAAACGAAGGGCGAACGAATAAACAAATAGCCAAATAAGCAAGGGCCACAAACAAAAAAAAAATATTTTCTGCAAATTCTAATTACTGTCATTTGGCTCTGGTTTAAGTTTTTCCTCGCCGGCTGCGGCTGCGGCTACAGATCTTGGCAACTTTTGCCAAGGGCCAGCATAAATTGGCTTTCATGCAGCCAAAAACTTTTCCCTGCTTTCTCTCACTCTCTTATTTCTTTTTCTCTCCTTTGTTTTTGATTAAGTTAATATATTTTAATTTTGTTTTATGGCGGGAAGCAGTAGTAAAACGAGTGAAATTATTACAGCTCATCTTAAACAAAACAAAAGTCGTTTGCCATTTATGGACCAGTTAAAGTGGTAAGTAAGGGAAGGAGGAGAAATAAGAGCTTCGTCGATGATTTAAATAGCCAATCCTAGTTCCCCTTTTCCCGGGACCCCGGGCTGGCAAATAAGTTCAACCCTTTTTATGTTGCTCACTCGATAAAGTTTTATAGTTCCTCTTACTGTGGCAATCGCTCCTCCAATTGATATTCCGAGGGCCAGGCGTCGCTTAAACTGTCCTCGGCTATTTATTTAACCTCGGTACACTCGTTCTTGTTGCTGTTGCAATTAAAAACGCTGATATATGTTCTTTTTACAATTCAATAAATTTACGCAATGCTTTACTGTTGCCAGTCCCCAGTCCTGGCTTTTAATGCAATATTTGTGTTCGCCAGCGCGCGCTTTTTGTATACAATTTATTTTGACTCTGTGGCGCGGCGGCGAAACGAAACGAAACGATTCAGAATCTTGCAAACCAATGACAGTTTAATTAATTGCCGCACTGTAATGCGTTTTAAATTGTCATGTTTATACGGAAAAATGCTCGGCGAGGGCCTCGGTCCTTTGCTGTGTGGCTGTGGACACGGCACGTCCTTTATTGCCAGTGTATGTGTGTGGGTGGCTTAATGCCAATGGGGGAAAATCGCGAGTAATAAAGCAACACAACTATATTTCCATTGTCCTGACTGTGGCAGCAAACTGCTTTGAAGAAGTCAAAACAAACAGTTGTGGTCAAGCGGAATGAGAAAATGAAAAAGGACATGCTTTGCCAAGTCAATAAGAGAGTTCATCTATTTTCTATTTGTTAATTAGAAAATAAATAATTAAGAGCTATTTAAGAGTAATTAATTATTAAAGAAATTGAAGTAGTATTTTTTAAGTGATCCTTAAAACGAGAGTGAAAGTCAAGACATTTTGCAGTCTAAAAAGGTTTCCGAATGCCGTGAATTATACTTACATTTCTTTAATTATCCTTTAATCAAACATAAGAAATATTCCCATATTTACAATCAATTTTACTGCCTTTATAACGAAATCATCCCACTGTCGACCGTTAATTCATGTGTGTGTTTATGGGCTGTCTGGCTTGCTGGCCGGGTAATATTGTTTTACATTTGTGTTTCATTGTTTTTAATAATTGTTATTATTGTTCGGGGCTGTTTTTCGATTTCAACACCTACATATTTTCATAGGAATTTGCACATGCGGTCGTGTGCCGCTCAATTCCCCATTTCCCTCCTCTCCTCGCATCGCTAATGCAATTTCAATGGCCGCAAACTACAACAACTGGCAATTTAAATGTCAACCGCAATGAGCAGGATCGAGTGAATATATATATGAATATTCACACATATTTATGCACCGCATCAGCGCCCTGAGTATGAGTGTGTGTGCGTTAAGCCTCGGCATGCAACTGTTCTGATTTGATAAGACGCTTAAGTGCTTCGGTTGGACTAATTTATTAAAGTGCTTTATTAATGCCCTTACGAAATCCCGTCCCCAATTGCGTCGTGGCATCTGGATGCTCCTAATTGTGAGTCCTGCCCGAAGGAAAACAACGTCGCCTCAACACGGCATACACATACGTACGTATACGTACAGCAAGGACAACGGCATTGAGCAGTCGCCAGTACAACAATGGCGGTCTGGGTCACATTTTCCGAGCCAATGCGCCTGCAACACGGCGAATGCGTAATATTAATAGGCGTCTACGTAAGCAAAATCTCATGGCTCCCTCTTCCGCTCCCGCTCCACGTTTCCATGGCTCTTACTGTTGTTGCTGCTGCGTAGCCGTAGCTTTTGCCATAATTGCAAAACGCCTTAAGGCTATAGACGCGTTCGAGCCTACATACACATGTCCATACATATGTAAGCGCATAATTATTACATCAGTGGGTAGGCCTCAGAGTTGCCAAAGAATGAGCCCCTCTTCGGGGTTAAATGATCCTTAATAATGCGGATTAATTTGGTTATCTATTGTGAGAAGGCCTTTGAAGACCAAAGACGTTACCAAGCATAATTAGAGAGATGTGTCTGATAATTAGCTGATGGAAAGGAGGTTCTATTGCGTAATAAATAAGGTGACTTAATGGATAA
Organism: Drosophila watanabei; assembly: GCA_008042575.1. Lineage (NCBI taxonomy): Eukaryota > Metazoa > Arthropoda > Insecta > Diptera > Drosophilidae > Drosophila > Drosophila watanabei. Next base: position 48,809 of record VNJS01004732.1, read on the forward strand.
GGTTACAAGGAATTTTTGTCAAATCTTTAAGAATTCAAATTTGTATAAAGTAATATTTAATATAATGTATTCAGATATAAGATTACAAATCTTAAATATATGTTCATAATAAAAGTATTATTATAAATCCTTCAACATGAAGTTTTTACTCTGATCCAAGTTTAAAGAATAACGTAAATAAATCTTGCTACTTTTTCCATTTTCATTTGCTGCCAACTTTGCAATCCTCCCTCCACTCCTCTGAGATAACATTTACGCCCACTGCACTATGAATTCACCTTCATTATGTGCTCACCAAAATAAACACATACAGATATATATAATCATACATATATATAGTACTCTCTTGTCCATGATACACATCCGCAAACATGCGTTTATATTGTTCAACAATTTGGCGACTCAATTTGAACTTGACTTCAATTAGTCTCCGAGGCGTGACACAAATTGTTTGTTATTGTTCCCTGGCCTGAAAGCCATTTAATCAAAGTAATGTAATTTTTCAATAATCGAATCTACACGCAGACCGAAGCAATTATTTCGGGGCCTTTTCATTCGACCTGATTGGCAAACAATTTTAAATGAAAAAGTGCAACGAACAAAAAAATTGGCAGCGAACAACAAATTAAGAATGCGATGAAAGGCGGCAATTAAACGGTAAAAATCCACTGGCCAGGATGCGATTTTCCCTGGCTGCTCCTGCTGCTTCCCCTTCTCCCTACTTCTGCTGCTGCTGCTTCAGAATCCCCTGAATATCCTGATGCTCTGCAGCAGTTACGTGTGCCAACTGTCAATGCAATCAGTAGCCGTAATGCTGCCCGGGCGGACAACTCAAAAATGTAAATCAAGCATCCCTCTGATGACGCAGTCAGAAAATCATTAAAATGAGCCCACAATGGCACCGGACAGCGAGGAGTCAGCCGAGGACAACAGGACAGCGCAGCAGGGCTTAAAAAAAAGGACGAGTCTGTGAGTCTGTGTTTATATTTGTGTCAAGCAATTAAAAAATCATTGCAGCAGCAGCAAACAAGCGGGATAAGTTCCCAGGACCACCGAGTGATGGACTATAAAGTGATGCTTAAGTGTTATTTAGTTTTACAAGGCTACTAAAATACATAAATTAAATTAAATTAGGTTTGGGTTTAATTTTAATATACAGCTGACCATTTTAATATATTTCAAATGGGAAAATAGAAACAGGCTTTACAAAAGTCTCTTTTAAAGCTGTTCAATAAAAGTAGTGTTTCATGTATTTAGTCTCCTAAACTTGTGAACTCTTTAACTAAATATTAAAACATTTAAAATATATACATAAAACTTTCAATGATAAATTGTTTATTGTACAAGTAAATCCACCTTTTCTGTTACCCTTTCAATGGGTATTGAGTATAAAATGCTCTTGTAATTGTGGAGCAGACGCGTCATACACACCCAAACGCGCATTACTCATACGCCCTGGTGGCCTGCACCTTTTGTTAAAGCGTGTGCAAGTGCTGCTGGGCGGAAATTCTGAGAGGGGAAACTACAAGAGAAGGGAAAGAAGAGGCAGACAGGGCTGGCAGGAGAGTGAAGTGAAGAGGTTGGGCCGGCAAAAAGGCAGTGGCGTTGGCGGCAACTGAGATTTTGTCGTGGCGTTGTAAGTGAAAAGGATCACGACCACGCAAATGCGCAATTTATGTCGTCAGGTGCAGTCAACGGACACAGCTGTCCCGGCCCCTCGTCAGCACCTAGAGCTGGCCATAACGGGTAGCTTGTTCACCAAGTTGGCCAACTATCTGGACCCACACCCCTGGAGCTCCCTCGGCACCGGTTCATCCACATTTCACATCCCTGGCGCGTGCAACACGTAAATGGCAGCGAAATTTATCAAACGCTTTATAGCCCAAAGGCGAGTCCGAAGTTTTTGGCTTGCTGCGGTCTGGGGCGGTGCGGAAAAGCCAGGAATATGAAAGAGGCTGAGAGGTGGCGGCACACACACGGGTTTGTTTGGGCTTAATCTTGTTCACATGTCACTGCAGCTTGTTTGGTCATAAGTTGGCTGTTGCCTCTGCCCTGTCCCAAAGCTTGGAGGAATAGGAAAAAATAATTGACGTGAAATCTGGTCGATTACCACCCACTCCACTGACCACCGCTGCCGCCGCCCACTTTATATGCAGTTAATTACAGCGGCGCTGACCTTGCGTGCTGCATGCCCGCATTTTGGCTTTTGTTCTCTTGGCATGCCGCTCACGTCTGTGCCAAAAATCTTAATTTCTCTGCGGCTCTGCGTGTCCGTTTTCTTGGCCAACACCGTTTCCTTTCTTTCTGTATGTTTCTTTTTTTTTTTTTTTTTTGGGTGCAGCTTGGTGGCGGCCAAAGTCCTGGCCATCATTCATAATTGGCGTGCTGCACCTTTAAGGCGTATTTATGGCACAGTGGCATTATCGGGCCTGCCTGGGACTGGCTGCTAAATTGCCTGATATATATGTCCAATTTCATAGCAAAACTGCCTGGCAGAGGGGAAATTTAAATGGAACTTCATATTGGGGTCAAGAGAGGAATTTATAAATTGCATTGCAGCAATTTTAGGGGAAGGTGTAAAAGGATGAAAAATAAGTTGAATAAAAAATTCCATCTCTACGAATGCAATCTTAATTCATTTTCTAGAAAGCCCAAACATTGGCTCTCCGTTTTGTAATAACTAAATTGCATGATTCACTTGTACTTTTACTGCGAAATTGGTTTCGAATGGAATTCTGCCTTTAGGGTCAGCTGGGAAAGTTCAAATTTCCATGGAAAACCAGCTTTCCGAAGTTGTGCCAATAATAAATATATGGAAAACATTTTTATTTTTGTTTTTTTTGCTGACTTTTGTGGGCTAATGAATAAGGCTACCATTTTCATCTTGTTTTCTTCTAAATGTTTAGATTTTTCAAGAAATCTGACACGATTTTAATATCGAAAAAATATATCAAGCATGTAAATAGTTCTTACATTTTAAGCTTGTAGTAAAATACAAATTAAATTCTCAGAAAATAAAGAATTCTAGAGTTTCCGAGAAATTGTAGACATCTCAACACTTTCCCTTTTCTTTTCTATTTATTAAGACATTTTAAACCTTTGCTTTTCCCGTAAAGATATAAACCCTAAACAAATTATAAGAATATGGAAATTAAAAATATTTCAAGTGGAGCGAAAAGGAAACTTGAATTCCTTTCGGAGAAAGCTAACAAATTCCATTAATGCTCGTTAATCCCATCCACAGTGTTTCGTCCTGGGAGGGCCCAAAGAGTTTTCCGCCCATTGTCTTGGGTGGAAATTCCTCTGTCTCAGCCCACTGTTTTTCTTCTCGACCTTCGCAGCGTGTTGGCGGTGGGGGAAATTTAAATTTTGATTACAAACTGTGAGCATGAAACACTCCACCCACTCCGTGTCCTGGCGCCCAGCAGAGCAATTATTTGGTGAGCTTGACAAGGTTAATGCAATTTGCTGCACCCAAAATCATTCAAATTTCCCAGGTTGCGGGTCGCAGGTGGGCGTCACGCATGCCTGGTTGAATAAATTATCATAAATGATTTCGTAAACAGTTTTTTCTGGCCACAAAATGAATTTATATTATTAGCCAGAGCTGCCCGGCTGCACTTTGCGCCTTTTCCTTGGGCCTCCCTCGGACTCGGGAGCTTGCATACATTTTTAATTTCCCTAAGTGAAACGCCACAAGTTTTCAAATTGGCCTTTTTCGCGTGAGTTCGCCCGAAGTGCCGGCTGATTTTCTATGCATTTTCCCATTTTCCCCATTTGATGTGTATATATGAGTCCGCCTTCCCATTGTTCTTTGTAGCCTTTTGTACCAAGGCGTGGAGCCTGCGGATCGCGACCTCCTCACACACAAAACGGCAGCGACGGAGCTGTGGAGCCCCTTTTGGTTGCCGAGGAGAGCGCCGCTGGCTCATCATAAGTTTTGATTTCGAGCGGTGCTTGGGAAAGGAAAGGAGTCTGACACTATGAAAAAACTTGTAAATATTTCAATTTAATAGTTTTAAATATTTTTAAAGCCTTTATAAATCCATTTTAAGCTTCTCCTAAAGCATCATTTACTCTCCTTCAATGTCAGGCCTATGTGCGCATTATTAGCACAAATATCTTTCATTATAAATTATAAAAAAATAATAAACAACTTAAAAAAATATATTATCTAAATATCTAATCTTTAAAAAAATATTGGGCGTTTTATTTGAAAGTAAAACGCCCAATATTTTTCCCAGTGCTTGCTGCATGCTCCATGCTGTGCTTTTGTTTGCCAGCCGCGGGCAAGGCGCGGAATTGCCTTTGCCGTTGCAACTAGCAAGTTGAGGAGCCGTCGTAGTGGATCCCGTGGAGGAGCCCCGAGGCGAATCTACAAACTGGCGGGGCCTCGGTGGTTCTGGCGATGCTTGGAGTGGTGTGTGCTCGCCCCTGCTTCTTGTTTTTTAAGCCAGCGCCACTCTTTGTCTTGGGCACTACGAAACTCTGTGACTTCGGCGACTGCATTAGACGCATAGCTGGCTTTTGACTTGGTCGCTATCGATTATGGCTTGCTGCCACGCCCCGCTGGCCGTTGCAGCAGCCTCTGAACGCCCCCAAAAAGGAAGGTGGAAACTTTTTCAATAGTTGTTCCCAGGACATGCAGGATGTGCGGACACTTGATTGCTGCGCCCGCATGCTGCCATGTGCTTTGTGATTTGTGCGGACTTCTTCCTTTTTTTTTGGCCAGATGTCAAAGCCAGGACGGGCCTTTAAGCCATCTGCTGAGCAGTAAGGACGAACCGAGCTAAGGGCAATGATTGAAATTTATGCGAAAATCAACAATTGAGGGAGGAAGCTGGCCAAGACGAGTAAGTGGCTTTTATAGACGAGATGAAGGAAAAATATTATCAGCAGTAGATTGATAGGTTGCTGATTTATTTCTTGGGGATATTATGAGTACTTTTGGAATTAAATAAATTGAATAATTCAATGAAGAATATCATAACTTGATTAAATTTTGAAAAGGTAATTTAATATTTAACGAAGCATATACTAAAAGGAAATTTTATAGAGAACTATAAATGTTTTTAACCTTATAACCTTTATAAACTTTTACTTTTTGTATATTTCTCTATATATTTTTTTTTCATATAGAAGGTTACTTTATTAAAAATTGACCAAATTAAAGCTTGACTCTGAGAATTCGTAGAAATAAGCTATGATTTAAATCCTTATCCCCAAGTCCCTCTATCGCCTTTTCGATAGACCTATCGATAAACTCTCAGCTGACCCTTTTTTCCTTGAAGAGTTTTAGTTATTTTCCCCCCATGTGTGGGCTAGCTCGTGTTGGAAGTTTTCTAAGAGCAGAGCCCCGTTCTCTTAGCCACTTTTGCAAACTCTCGAGTAAGCCAACTCTCGCTCGACCATAAAAAGCTAAGACCTAATTCCCGACTTGCCCTCGTCCCAGGCCGCAGCTCGTGCTAATTGTTGGTATTGTTTCCCTTAGCCAGGAACTCCCACGGTGCCGTGAATGGGTGAGTGAGTGAATGAGAGCGAGAGAAAAGGAAAGTGCTTGCATGCAAAAATGCGACCCCCCAAACGCCACCCACTCCACTCCGGCGCCCCCAAGGACGTCCAAGGAAGAGGGAGCAAAACAAAGAAGCCAAAAGGCGAGCGCCGACGCCTTTGATTTTTAGGCCAAGTGACCAAGTTTCTCACCCATTTTGGAGTGGGACGCTGACCGCAAAAAAACTAAAGAACGCTGAAAGCTGAACGCCAAAACCTCGTATATAGTTTTATGTATGCCCAGCACACACACACACACTTGGAACACTCTCGGAACACTCACCGAAATTATACCAAAATATTCAAATTTATATTGATTTTGCTGCGCTGACGTGAAAACGCTCACTTAAACTTTTAAAAAATATTATGGAAAATGCTGAGTGCAAAAATGCATGCAAATCTCGGACTCACCTTGAAGGCCTTGAACGAGGAGACCACATAGAAGGCCCCGTCCTCCAGCTCATCCAGATGGTACTTGCGGTCCCCGTCCATGGAGAAGACATAGCGTGCGCCCCTTGGCAGGTCCATCTTGGGCGAAATCTTGTCCAGCAGGTTGTCCAGCGAGGTTACATCTCTGCCGGGGCGATAGCGCAACTCCACGCCGGGAAAGAAGGGATCCCCATTGCGGTAGAACACCACCCGGCGTGCCTTCCAGTACGAGAGATTGTTGTAACGCGCGGCCGCTGCACTAGAGATCTCTGGCCGGGACTTGGAGCGCACCAGCGGCACCACCGGCGGCTGCTCCGAGGTCTCGCTCATGTTGTCCGGATACCCGGGACTGATGGCACGACTCTGGCGACCACTGGTTGCTCCTCCGCCTACGCCGTTCCGCTGTTGCCAATAGTCCGGCACCTGGCGATCGGGTATTCCTACCACCTGCTCGCCGGCTGCTAAGTCCTCCTCCTCATCGTCGTGGGCGTTCTGAATCCGGAAGCTGGAGGACACAGGGCGCTTGGAGGGACTCTTGGCCGGGCTGCTGCGGTTGCTGTCGTGTCCGTGTCCGTGCCCGTTCCCGTTCCCGTTGATGTTGCTGCCGTGCTTGTTGCCGTGGCCGTTGTGCTGCAGATTATCATCCAAATGGGGCTGCGTCGGTGGCGGCGAAACGTTTCCCTCGAGCGGTGCGTTCGGACTAATTTGTGGCATTGTTTGGCCGCTCAGAACGGACTCGTTACTGCCAGCTGCCAGCCCATCGCCAGCACCTCCACCTCTGGCTTCACCTTCTACTCCGCCTCCCCGTCCTCCTTCTTCTCCTCCTCCACCGACATCCACCTCATCCTCCATGTTATGGGCCTGGCTCAGGCTGGTCATGTAGTCGTCGTTCTCTTCGTGGGACATTGTCCTAGTGTTGGTGTGCAGAAGCACTCACTTCGGCGTTCTCTTAAGGCACTTTCCCTGGGTCACCACTTCTTGGCTCACCTGGCTCACCTGGCTCACTTGGCCCACCTTGCGTGCTCGGTTTGTTGTGGTCAAAGGAATCGCTAAGGGCAGCGTCGTCGCGTCGACGCAATGCAAAAATGTGGAGCGCAAAAAAAGTGGGAAGCCACTTCTTGGAGTTTTCCTCTCAGCTTTCGTTTTCGCCCGCAGTCGCTGGTTGTCCAGCGCGGAGCCAAGGAGCTCTAAGCTGCAAATTAGAAATATATATGAAAGTGATTTGCAAATCATTTCAGGAATCTCACCTCAATTTTAAGCATTTTAAAAAACATTATAAAATACGGTTTTCTAAATAAAATATTTTAAAACTTTGGGAATCATTTTTAAACTCAAAATGGTTATTTAATTATACTTTACTTGCTAGACTAACGATGCATTACCCATTTTATAAAGTTTTGCTATTTTTAAAAGCTTTTTGACCTCAATATTATTATTATGCTTTGAGTTCATAGATTTCTTGGATCAAATTTGGTTATTTTAAATTTTTAAATACAAGTATTTTATAAATATTGTTTAAGTTTTTTAAATCTCTTATGTTAATTATACGTAGATATAGATATGAATGCAGAAAAAATAATTGTACTCAAATTGTGTAAATATTGTTAAAATTGTCAAAAATTCAAACAACATCTATTATGCAGATTACCCTAATAAAATGCTGCATACAAAAGCTTTCCGAATTGAAATTAATGAATTTATGGCTTAGATAGATTTTCATGTAATAGTATAAAAACTTTGGCTTCCCGAAATTAGCTTCCTTATTAATTTTCCTTTTAAGTGTGAATTGAAAGTTTAGATAATATCTTTCTCCTTGTTAATAATAGAGGCAAAAGAAATGTACTTTATAAATAATAGTTGTAAAGACTTGATGTCATCGATGATATATTATTTAACTCGTAAAATATAGCGTCTATTTGAAGATGCAAACCCTAATTGCCTCATTCATAATCCGGTAACAAATTGTACATATGTTCCAGCTCTTGTCCGTCTCAAGGACTGCACTTAGAAATATCAACTGTTAACCATGTCCTCTCACCCTTTACTCAATCGATATGCCACGAGCTCTCGTTGCAATGTGTCCAATGCTCCCATTGCCCAGGGGCTCTTCAGAGTCCGTCCTCTCGAATCCTGGTCTCTGCACCCAGTGCTCCCTGCTCCCTGCTCCCGGCTGTTCCCTGCTCCCGACTGCTCCCTGCTCTACGGGTCAATTCAATGGGCTGTCCGGCGAGCAGCACTTGCCAGTGCCTTTGTCCCGGTAAACAGACCGGAGACCGAAGAGCCCCACTCAACCATTCGGCGTGGGCACTACAAACATTCACACTTCTGCGGGCCAAAGGGATGTGGGGGATATGGAATGGGAGAGGGGGAAAGGGAATGCTACACCGGACTGAGTTCAGGGTTCAGAGTTCAGACCTGCTCCGCGTTCGCTCGAGAGGCCGAAAATATCGCGTATTATTTGCCCTGCCTTGCCTTGCATTGCTATTTGCTGTGCTTACACAGGGAAAAATATGTAATCGAAATTGGGAATATAACGTTTTATGAGATGATAAAGATAAGTAAATTATTAGAATTGCTTAAAATATATTAACAAATTTATAAACATAGTCCTTACGTGTTTTAAAAGAAGAAGTTAGAGAGGTATTTCATGGCTTAAATAGTTTTAAGAAAATATAATCAACCTGCTATTAAAATGGAATTATTTTAGTTGCATAAAATTAATTGATTTGTTATTTATGACAGAATAAAATGTATTTGAAAATGTAAGAGCAGGAGCTACGAAAAATATAAATATTGTATATTTATATCAAAGAAAATAAAGCTAATCAAAATTGTAACAGCTTTAATGGAATTCAAAATCAATGTTTGTAGCATTACTCTATTTAAAATGTGTGATAAATAATTCAAACAAAAATTACTTTTTGTGAATAAAACCGATTTAAATAAATTATTCTGATTATGTGCTTTATTCTCTCTCATATCAGTATCTCCCATTTTCGTGCAGTGCATTCAGTGGTAAGCACCGTAAAATTGCAGACGGCTGGGAACAAGCCGACGACTCCCGGCTTAAGTGGCATCGGCATCGGTCTCCTGTGTCTTTGACCACTCCGCACTCACACACACATACACACAGGAGCCCTCAGCTCACTAACAACCATTCAGACACACACTCACCCTCACACACACACAGACAGGGCCTGGATCCAGGATCCAAGTCCTTTTCACTGCATTGGAATTTCGTGTATTTTACAATTGCAACAAAAAATAAATATTTGTTGGCAGCGGGGGAATTCTTGCTGGCGGGGCCCTTTTTTCAACCGATTTTTTGTTGGGGTTTTTCACCTGTTTTTATTATTTTTTTTCGGGTGCCGCTTTTTGGTTGGTTTCAGGCTGGGCTGCCTTACCTGTTTTATGCAAATTTGTTTTTATTGCAACACGTTGCACGTTGCTTCCCTTTGCTTCGCGTATTTATGGCCGTGGACGATTTTTTTGTTGTTGTTTTTTATTCTCCTTTTTTTTGGTTCGTCCGGCGAAAGTGGCGCTGTGGCTTCTTTTGCGGCAATTAGGTTAATGACACTTGGGTCCGGCGGTTGTTGCTTTGGGTTATTTATGCACAAACAGTTGTTGCAAGCAGCAGCATCCTGCCCCCGTCGTCTGCCTCTGCCTCTGCCACTTCCGCTAATTGCCTATCAATCAGCCGCAATTGTGTCCACTTGTTTTCGGGTGGTCTGAATCGGGGAAAACACTCACGGATAAACACATTTACTTGAATCAAATTTAATGAACTCGAGATGGCAAGATGGCGATGGCGACGGCTATGGCTGGAGTTTATTAAAACATCTCTCTCCCTCACTCTGTCTCACTTTTTGGTAAGAAGAAAGTTTGGCGCAAAACAAAAGTGCGAAACTTTTGCTTACTTTTCTGGCGTTTACCGCGATGCACAAGAAGAAATTCCGTGTGGCAACTTTGCCGGTCAAAGTGTTTTTGAATTGTGTTTCGAGCTGCGCTGCCTGCCGCCTGGCTGGCTTTCCTGCTGCTGCTGCTGCCGCTGCTACTGCTACTTCCCCGTCTTAGCCACATTCCGTGCTGCCCTGGCTGCCTTTTGTCCACTCTAAATTTCCTCGGCGACGCAGCCAATTTTCTTAGAGAGTGCCTTTGCCTTCTCTTTCTCCCGCCTTCTGCGCGAATCGAATTACACGTTGGCCGTTGTGTGAGTGACTGACTTATGGGGCTAACTGCCGCAACTCCAGTGCCTCCCCACCCAAAGGGAGGGGCTACCCTTCTCCGTCACTAATTGTGCCCTGCTTAGGAAAACCGCAAGCTCACACACACACACATAGGCACACATATCGGTGTTGAGGAAAATCCTAGGGGGCCATTTGTTAGGTTCTCCTAACCATTTGGCTTCTTTGCCTTCCTCATTGCACCATTGCCCGTTGACCAGGGGCGTAGGTCCTCGTCTAGGTCCTCTAATTATTCGTAGCCAGGAGAGGAGATTCTCGGCTCTGACCGATTGATTAAGGGGCTTCTTAGTCTTGGCTGTTTAAAGCCATTTCCAAGGAGCTGCGAGCCAGGAAAATGTTTACTATGACAACTTTCAGGCCCATTTGAAGGAAATCCTTTTAACACATTGGAACCCCCTGTAGCTCATGGCACTGTGGTGAGTCTTAACGGGTTTAATTTAATTAATTCTAGGTTGTTTATAGTTTTTTATATATTTTTTCTTGGCTTAAAAATATATAGTATACTATATTAAATAGCAACAATAAACCAAGGTAACTTGGGAAAGCCGAAGTTTTTATGTCCTTTAAGTTCGCACAGAACTGAGCCAAAAATGTTTTAATTTTCATTTGGAAATTTTTCGGTGTTAGTTTTTATATGAGTATTAAATAAGTAGGAAGATAGATCAGTAGGCGGCGATAAAGAATTAATTTTTATTCGTAAAAGTAATTTATTGATATTTTTTGTAACACTTTTGTTGATAAATCAAAGTTGGAAAATTTTATAACTAAACCAAAATACCATGAATTTCCATTCGAAAAACAGTTTTTTGTTAGTTTTTTTGTAGTTAATAAATCTGCATTTGAATTTAAAAAAAAAGTAGATTCTCTTCAATTTTTAAAAACCTTTTTTACATTTTTATTTTTTTAAAACTTGGCTAACATTTCTTCTCTGCAGAAAATGCCTAAATAGACTTAACTGTTAATGCTGATCGTGAATATATAAGATTTATATATATGGTCGGAAATGACACCTTCTTTTTGTTGTAAGCTTCTCACTAAATTTATATTACCCAACAAGGGCATCGAAATATAGCTTTTAATATATATATAATTTAGAAGAAAGCTATCTCTTCCCTACCAGTAACCAGTTAGGAATTCTAAAACCGAAGCTACAGCTGTTTGAAAGCATCTGCCTCCTATTTATGTCAAGAAATGTTATAGAATTCATAAAATATTTTACATATTCCCTAATATTCAATGGTACTTAGAAAATGTTCAAAACCGGCACCACAGTAGCTAAACCCAAACCCGATCCCACTTAACTCCTCATTCCCCCCTTTGGAAAGACCCTCTCCCCTGAGGGGAAATCGCAGCTTTTTGCTTATCGTGTT
>VNJS01004736.1:0-11965 GCA_008042575.1 Drosophila watanabei
GGAAATTATAAAATTGTTGCCACTTTTACAGCCCCCCCCACATATTGGACTTTGTTAATTTGTAATAAATTTAGCAAGCTGATTTAGATGATTTTGTGCAATGCTTTTATCTAATGCACACTGAACAAATCGCCCATAACACTATATTATGGCTATTTCCGATTTAGCCAAAACCGCATATGTAAACACTCCCACAGACATACGTAATCGCGTGAAAGCCAACAGCACACGCTCCGAATAAAATCTGTTAATGACAATAAAGTGTAAAAACATAAAATCCTGTAATTGTCGAGTGCATGGAAATGAAATTTGTAAAACACCAACCACACACAGCAGATACTACTTTTCCCCTCTCATTCCGCCCCCAACTTATATAATGTTGATATTGCATAATTTGTACAATGTGTCGCCAGTAGACCGAGCGAGTCATGTTTGTTAATTTCCATGTTGTAAATAAATAATTAAATTACTTTGCCGGGCATACATCATAATGGGGACCCCTGCGCCGGAAGGAGACCCAATAAAGTACACAACACAGATATTAAGTTGTTTTTAATGTGCACGAAATGCTGTCATCCTGTGGATCCTGCAGCAAGGCTGCTGGTCTGGGACTCGTACAAGAATGTCACTGGGGCCATCAGCCCATCATCATCATCAGAATGGCAACGAAATCGAATTACTTCCGTATGTTGTGGCAAGACGCATTCGCAACCATTCACTTGCATATATCCCAGCCCTTCGGTACATATACTATATCCCCAATTCAGGCCGCCGCACAACTGCAACTCCATCTCGACACTTTGCTTGTCCTTGTCAGCCTTTAAACACACACACCCGACCCGTAGCCCTTTTTCCTCTCAGATTTTCGCCCGTTTTGCCCCCAGTTTTTCCTTCCCAACTTGTTGGACTTTTGCAACGGGTCGTCGGCTTGTTCATCAGGCTGCAGTCGCAGCAGTTCGGCTTACACACAATTTACAAAATAACCTCAGCTTACTCACTCTCTCTCGATTCCAGGATAACTACCCGGGCCTCATCCCTCATCCCCAGGATAGCAAAGGCCCTTCAGTCAGTCACTCAGTCAGCGTCGGGCTGGGAGAGTGTGTAAATTGTCTTGTGTAAATATGCAAATTTTTCTTATTTTTCATACTCTATGCGAAGCCAGGGAATTAAAACTTTGACCATAACTAGAACTAGCTTTCTCTGCAAAGCACAAGCGAATATTCAAATAATGATTGTAATGGTGCACTGATTTTCTTAAGGCATTTGTAAGAGTATAGGAATTAAGAGGGAAAATCAAGTTCCTCCTCCTTCTTACAGCTTTATAAGTTTGGTATATATTTTAAAAAATATATTTGTTGATTTTATTAATTTTTATTTTTATACGTTTTTAATAGTTCTTTTAATAGGTTGCGTTCTAGAAAAACATATAAGGGTTGATTTTTGCAATAGATTCTTAATCCTTCGGTCTTTTCGAAGTTTATGCGAATAAATATTTTTAGCCGTAGGGAAATAGATTTCCCGTTTCCAAATGATGTCAGGGTTTATTTCAGTATATCTTGGATTTTTATATCCTTTTAAATACAAATTAAAGAGATTTTCTATATAATTTCAATATGTTATAGAATAGAATGAGGAACTACTTCTTTGGAAATATACCATACATGTTTGTTAAGATCCCTTAAAAATAAGGATTAACTTTAATAAATTTTACACGTTATAAGTTTTATAACATTTAAACAATGTTCTTAATAAAAAAGCTATACAGCTATATAGAAGATTTTCACGAATAATTGTTAGAAGTTCGTGCAAAAAAATTTTTTAAATAAAATGGCGTAAAGAACCATTAAAAATACACAAATATATTCATAGATCAACACATTTTGCTGAGTAACTCCCCGAAGGTATATTGATATATTTTAAATGTTCAGCTGCATTGAACTGAACATTGAACTTAAAAAGGTTCTTAAGGCAGATAATTGTATGGATTATTTTTACGTTCTGAAAACAAAAGTTTATCTACTTTGACCAAATTTACGCTTCATAAAAATAAGTTTTATATAAGTGCCCCTAGTAAGTATCCTACTTTTGATTAAGAAAATTTTCAAATAAGAGTATCAGAAACATCGACATCCTGAGTTCATCCTGTCAATCCTGTTTTCATTGTCAATGTTGTTGTTATTGCTAGTGTTGTGTGTGTGTGTTTGTGTGTTTGTACGAATCAAGGGCGTAGTGGGCGGCAGGCGTTGGCAGTTCGTGTAAACAAACCAAGGCGTCGGATTAAAAAGTTTTGCATTACAAAGAGTTTTCGGTGGCAGGGCGACGACAGGGCAGGCAGCAGAACGGAAGGAAGCTTGGGAAAATGTTTTGATTATTTAACTGCAAGTTACGATAAAACTAATTGCAATTACAAGCGGACTCTGCCGCTCTCTGTCTCCGGTTATGGCCCTAATGAAATTGGCAATGCCAAGGCTGACGATTCAGCACAACTCAAACTTCGCACTGCAGTTTTATTGGCTCGGTTCAATCCAAACTCAATAGTTTTCTCTCTTTGTTGGCCTTTGCATAAATTTGCCTCGGGCGATATTGATTTCCATTACAAATCCAATATTAAACTATGCCCCTGAGAGCGATTACTCGATTTCTAACGTTTGCTTACTTACTTAAACCTTTTGTAAATCACCTGCCTGCACTTGCACCTGCATACGCACACGCACACATTCAAATGTTACAAAAGACCGTTAAGAAAATAGACATCCTTTCCGTCGGAATTGTCTTTTAATCTGGGGAAAATAGTGACTGCACACTAAGAGTTGGGCCAAGTTATTCGTATTATTTATGTTTGCTTGGGGATGTAATAACCACTAAATATATTACTATTTGTTATCCTAATTGGCAAATGTTGCTTGTATCTTTTCGTTTTAAAAATATGTATTTTTTTAGGGAAATAAATAAAATGCTAATGAAAACACAACCTTAATAGTATTTAAATAATGAAATAAGGAAAATCCGATATATTTTTTGCCTTAGCCTGATTTTTATGTCTAGTGTATGCTATTAAGAAAGCAACATAAAATATAAATATATATCTAAGTACAAACTATTAAAAACAATTTAAAATATTAATCCAAAACTATTGAAAATACAGATAAACAGATATTTGTAAACTTGAAATATTTATTTTAAAGCCACTTTTTATGATTTTAAAAAATTTGTTTAGTTTCTTGTCATCTTTAAGAATTTAATGTATTATTTTATAACATCTCAAATATATTAAAAATATATTGTATTTATTTCTATAGCACATTAAACTTGTTGTTCGCCAAATAGCTAACAAAAATTGTATGACATTTACATTTCATTATAAATAGGACTAAGAAGATAAGATTTCCTATAACAAATTTTTATTATACTTTTTGTAATAAAAACCCGTTTAATTAAGTCACTAAATTTTAATCAAAATAACAATTTGAAAGCAGGAATACATATTTAAAAATAAATATTTACAATATTTTTGTCTCATTTATATATTTCTAAAACCTTAATTTTTTGTAATAAAATAATTGCTACGCTAAAATAATAAATTTAATTAAATAAAATAAAAGTAAATTAATTTAAATTAAATAACCACTCTATGATATAATATATATTCTTTTACTTTTTCTATTCACTATTCCAGTTACTACATTTTTAAACAAAATAATAACTTTTTTAAATATATTTTTAAAGCAATATTTACCTAGTTTCCATACTCATATATATATTTATTTAATATTTTTCTATGCTATGCTCTCAAGTTATTCGAGCCAAAAACCACTTAATAAAATTCCAACCACACGAAGACTCACTCGCTCTCTCTCTCCGCAGAAAAGCATTTTACAAGCACTTCAAGTAACTAACCAACAAAACCCGGTAACACAAACTCACCTGCTCTTATTTGACCTTATGCGGCTGCAACTTGTTGACTTTAATGAAAATGCACTCAGAGGCTTGCTGGCTGGCGGTGCACACACACGAGATGCCCGCACAATGCACAACAAGTTAATATGAATTAGCTGTCTGTGTAGCTAGCTAGCGTATCTCTTGCCAAAGTATCTGTATCTGGGCTTCCTTTCTTATCAAAAAACGGCACACGTTAGAACACCAACGAAAAAAAAAGGACAAACAAAAAGCGGGCGGCGCACACAGAGAAACGCGAAAACACTGGCTAAAACTTGGCTAACATGTCTGGCTAATTAGCGTTTCTAGCGCTCTCCATTTACAGAGCCTTGGCTACATCGATGTAAACAGGACTTTACAGGACTTGGCTGGCTGTCGGTGGACTGTTTGGTTGTTAGTTGTTGGCCGCTTGGCTGCTTGACTGCTTTGGCTAGTCGGTGTCCTTTGAAGGGCCTGTGTGAGCTGTGCGTCCTTGCTGAAGGAGCCGCCGCGTCCAACTGACTGCTGCTGGATGTGCAAGCTGCGATTGTTGCAACGACTCTGCTGTCGCCGCCGCAGCAAAACGCAGCAGCGGCAGCAGCACCAGCACCAGCAGGAGCAAAACCAACAGCAGCAACACATAAACGCTGTACATGGACGGCCTGTCCTGTCTATATATTTGTATATGTATATCCCGACACGAAGTCCTTCGTAGACGAAGGGTTGTGTAGTTGCAGTTGTAGTTGCAACACACACAGCAGCAGCAGCAGCAACATCACCATCACCATCACCAGCAGCAGCAGAAGCAACACGACGACCTCACCTTCGGCCCACTTTGTGCAATTGGCTTAGTTCCCAGTCAACTTTACAGTGGCCGTTTACAGCGGAGAGTCCTGCCGGAGAGTCTCTCTGGATCCAAATGCACTCTCTGTATTTCTCGTCCTGTCTCTGTCGCTTTCCCCGAACAGCTGTTCTCGTTTTGCCGGCTCTTATCAGTGAAATGGTAACAGAGCTCTGTTAGCCTCCGATTGCAATTTATTTTCTCACTTTTCAGTTGGCGCCCCTGCCTTTGCTTTCATTTCCTTTTCGGAGCGGTTTGATTTATTATGTAAAAGTACAAGGACACTGCCACATACAGTAGGGACTGCTTGAAAAGCAGCCAGAGGAGAAATTTTCTTTTAACATATCTTGGCAACTAAAAGTAGTATAACATGATAGCGAAAATAATCGGAGAAGTAAATTAATACAATTAACAATCTAATAAAAATGTCGCATTGTTTGCATTTCAGAAATTGACAATATAGAATATATATATATGATCTAATTAAAACAAGGAAATACTTGAATAAGGTTTAAAAAAATTAAATTTTTTAAACTAGTATTTCTACTTTAATACTAGTAGTAATATATTTTTATATTAACGATAATATGTGATATATTATGCATTACGCCTAGTGTCATAACGTATGTGTGCTTTATGGCACAATTAAAAGTATTAAAATATCATTTCAATCAATTAATTGTCAAATATAAATATAAGATATTATTTTCTACAATTATAATAATAGTACAATATACAATTTTTAATAGTATAACTCAAAGTGTCTTAATGGTAGTAAGCTTTACGACATATTTGAGAGTATCAAAACGACCGCAAGACTTGAATCCTTTTTTAAGAGCCTTATGACACTGACCTTACTTTCTCGTTTTAGCATCCTGATCCCTTAAAATATTTTATCAGCTTAATCACACATTAATATTTCATAATTTTTTTAATAAAATCATACAAGTATCGTCCTCCCTGTACTTAAGGCGCTGCGTGTGCGTGCCAAGTGTTGGACAAACAAACTGAGCTCTAAAGCCAGAATACATTTCTGACACTTTGGCAATCGACTTGATTCGACAGGGCGGGGGGCTGGGAGAGGGGCTGCCTCCGAGGATGCCCCGAATGCCCGTCCAATGGATCACCACAAAATGCAAATCGAAATGAGCAATTGCAAATGCATTTGCCAAACTAATTGCTTGATTAAATCACCTTACAATCGCTCAACAGCGGGCCATTAATTACACAAAGTAAATCCCCAGCATATCGGTTACTGGGCGGTGATAAAATCTATTATTAGACCGGTGGAAAGTTCCCAGCCGAGTTGGTTCGGCAGTTGCCAACCGGCGTTACTCAACAGAGCTCTGTTAAAGGACCTCTGCTAAGTTGGCCGGCACGTGTTTCTCTCTCACACACACTGAGGAGCGACCTTTTTGATTCTGTTTTGATTAATAGCTTCGTTGCAAGCCACGTGGCCGGCATTTTCCCGAAGCCTTTCTCCAGGACTCGCTCTCTCACTTGCATACAATTTCCCCCGATTTTCTCTCTCTGTAAGGCCTGCGCTGTTTACAGCAGTTAACTTTTTTCAAGCGACCTGCAATCGAACGTGTTGCAACTACCCGTCTCCGTCTAACATTTCCCCAGTTTACCCCCCGCCCATCCCAACAAACAACAACAACAACAAAGAGAACAACAAATGCAGCAAACAAACAAAAATAGTTCGAGCAACAAAAAAGCAAGTATTACATAAGTCGGTGCTCCACCTACGCGAATTGCTGGATGGATATAGTTCTGGGCCCTTATATGGCACGTCGGGTATTGCTGGTCGGTTGTTTCTTGCTTTTGGCGAATGAAAATGGCCAAATTCGATTGTTCGTTTTAATTGCCAGCCTTTGGGTCTGGCCTAAATGCCAGCAAGTGTAGCATACATTCGGGAGCCATCCCAGAGTGAGGGGAATCACCGGAAACCAAATAAAATTAGCCAGATATGAGGAGTAATCAAAATATTATTTATTCATTTCTAATTGCTGTCAGTTAGGCACTTGTTTACTTTAAAATAAAATAATTTTTGGAATAGAAACTAAGTGCTTCTGCGGTTTTCTTTATGTTAACCTATATTTAAATATATATATATTTTAAATATAGTTTGTTTCAATCGCTTTTAACATTTAGGAGCAACTTAAATAGAAACTGAAATATTACAAAATTTAATAAATTAAGTACAAATTGTCAGGGCGTTATCGAGGATCTTAAGACTATTGCTGTCTAACCATTTTTTATGACATAATCTAAATATTTTTTGTATTTATAATTTATAGCAATAATAAATAATACAATGGTCCTTTAAAACTTTTTACATGTTGAATTCAAAATACATAAACTGAAATAAATTAACTATACATAGTTACGTCGCTAAACTTGATGTCTAGGCCGAATATTATCAGATGTATAAATAATTCTTTAGATTTAGGGACCTCTACTTTTTTATTTATTCTCATTTATATAACTTAACTAAATGTTTAAGTATATACTGTTTAATATATAACTTAAATAAGTGTTTAAGTATGCCCAGTTTTATCTATGGAAGTCTAATATATTTCCTTTATTGTATTAACAATAATATACCATTAAAAGAAGTATTATCATTATCATGCAATATTTAGCTCACAGTTTCCCCTTTTTAAATTGAAATTCCTCGCATATTTGCCATGCTTTTTCTGTATTACAGATAAGAAGCAATAAAAAATATACTTTATGAACTATATTGTACTAATATTATATAATAAACTTTTTTTAATCTGTTTTGAATTAATTTATTTCTTAATACTTTATTGACAATAGTATTTATCTCTTTCGTTTTATGTTAACCAAATCAGCCCTGAAAACTAAAACTTCAACTACCTCAAAATGTTAGCTACCTCAAATATGTTATTATTAACAAATATTCTTAAAAAAAATCTTTAAAAATTACAATTTATTTACCTATAATAAATATTGTAATGTGCACAGAGATTTTTCAAGAAAAACTATAATCTTTTATAGATTCCTCTTTAAAAAATGCATTTGAATAAAATACTTCTCAAGTTCGAAACGATAAATAAATATTTTAAACCAGGACAATAATTTAAAATTTCTGGAAAAAAGAATGATAAATCAATTTCAGAATTATAACTGTGAGATAATTGTTATTTATTTGGGCGTAATCAGGTGTGCAATATTTGTGTTCCCACGGACAATTAAAGCCAGAACTGCAGTCGGGCACAGACTCCTCCCCTTGCAACATGTTGCAGCGTAATCGCTTCCCCTGCAGGACGATGATGTTTGCTGCGCTGATGTTGTTTCTGTTTCTGCCCCAGTTTGTAGGGGTTCAGGAGAGTGGGATGACACGGTGGTGGTATGGGCTCCCTACAGATTTTGCATTTACTCCGCTGCCTTTTTGGCCATTGCCAGGACTCTTGTTGCAGGACGCAGTACATGTCACCTACATACACATGCGTGCGTGCCTCGTTTACATAGGCTCCGGCCGACCGACCAACCAACGACGTTCATCCTTGTCGCCTACACATTGGTGGGTGGCTTCGGGGGGGCGCCGCCGGCTGGGCGATGCGGCGGGCCGCTGGGAGGGTGGCAGAGGGTTCGGCACTCTCATTCGTCGGCCGTTCAAGGACCCCGTTCCGCGCACCCCTCGCTGGGCTATACAATGTTGCTCGTTTTGGCCTCGTGCTCGGGCTTTCGTAACCGAAATACCCAAAAGGGGGGGCAGCACGGGGGCGTGGCATTCGGTACTCGGAGTTGTCGAGACAAATGCGTAAAGTTTACAAAAAAAAATATTTTTGCAACAAACTGCATTTAAATCTCCTGCTTATTGCTCTTTGGTTTTATACATTTATACAATTTTTTTTATTTTTGTTTTTTCTTTTGTATTTGCCTTTTCTGTTGGCGCTTATTTTATCTTGTTTTCATTTTAACCCCAAAGCCATTCATCGCTCTTTTTGCCGTGC
The DNA here is from genome assembly GCA_008042575.1 of Drosophila watanabei. NCBI lineage: Eukaryota > Metazoa > Arthropoda > Insecta > Diptera > Drosophilidae > Drosophila > Drosophila watanabei. Next base: position 8,740 of record VNJS01004736.1, read on the forward strand.
GTAAGTTTTAATCTTAATTAAATGCGGTTTTAATAGCATTTTAAATTGCAAAGAATGCAGTTCTCTGCAACGAAACGTTGCAGTAAATCTAAATTTATCTGGAAATGCAATTTATATTACAATTTAACACGAAATGCTGGCAAATAAGATTTTAAGACAATTAAAATTCTACGAATTCTATATTTAAGAAGTCTTTTATTTGGTCCCCTTCAAGACTTTTCCCTAAGACTTTTTCAGGTCAGATCTTCTAAACTATATATTGGTCGTTAAGTGGTTTAATATATTAAACATATAAATGTAGAATAGGGGAAAGCAATGAAAAGGCACCTGGTTGGTCAGAAGAAACGCTATTTAAGAGTCTATGCCTTATACATATATAAGTTTTTGAATTTATATCTTCATGCCTTTGTTATGTTTCTTTTTCTATTATTAGAACATTTTTTAATGTTCTACTATCAAATAAAAAAATTCGTTTTAAAATTATGAATAATAAACCTTTAATTAATGAGAGAAAATTGTTATCTTAATTTAAAAAAAAAGGCAAAAAGATTTTAAAAACTTGGCTATATAATTGAAATTATAAATAAATCTTATGAGATATATAAATATATATTTGTATAATACTATTTCTTAGAAGTTGTGAAGGAGTCATTTTTTAAAAAGAAGTCATAATTAAAAACACAAAAATATATTATGGCAAATATATATTTAAAGTCTTTAGAATTCATATATTTTCAGTCTTGTTGGTGTCATTTGAAGACCAACAAGGATATTATTGCCAAAACTCATATAAACATTCCGCGATTCACAACTAAAATCCTAAATTCTTAATAATAAAATATAGGAATTCAAATTAACAAGAAAAATGTACTAAATTTTATTTTATTTTAGGTTTTTTTGGTGATTTATGTATGTATGAATGATGGCTAAAAAGAACTTAATTACCTAAGTCATATATATAATGCGATTGGTCAATAAAATCGAAATTAATTAATGATAAAATATTTTGAAAGTTTTGAAGTAAACGTGCTCGACTTCTAATAATTTTAAAACCGTCAAAACTTAACAACAAAAATTAATCTGTAATATTTTAAATATATATCTTAGTACGGAAAACTTTACAAAGTTCTGTAAGTTATTTCTATTAAAATTTGCTCATTGTTTATTTCTAGCTGGAATCGATAACTGGAATGCTGTGTTTGCTGGCTTATTCACCAGCAAATATATTTAAAAGAATTTTAAGATAATACAAATAAAAAAAGTTGCTAGAAAAAAAAAACGGAAAAATAATAAATTAACGGCCATTCCTTAGCCTATCTGTAAGCGTATCATGGTGAAATTACATTTTTTACTTACTACAACTAGAACAAAAACTAAAAACCTTTTCCTAGATATTCATAATCCAAGTTGATCTGCTTATCTTGTGAACTAAACAAACAGCTGGCGAAAAACAAAACCAAAACTAAGACTAAAACCGAGCACAACAAACAACAATTCCCATAAAGAGACACAAGCCATTTGGCGTTCCATCATGAGGCAACTCACTCACATCCACATCAACGTCCGTTCACATCCGCATTCGCTCCGCATCCGCATCGTCATTCGGCATCCAGGTTCACGTCAGCCTCGACATCCTTATCCAGAGACGAGGACTCATTTGGCCGTCGTCGACGTTGTCGTCGCCGCCTGTAATGCGAGTACGAGGAATTTGCAGGATCCCGTCTCCGACTCCGTCCGGGTCTCCTCACTCGCTGATTTCTAGTTGCTATTCCCGGAAATTCGTTTGTTTTCCATGCCAAGTTCGAGGAGTTGCCGCTGCTCTGACGAAATGATGAAATCCACTGCTGGGATGTGCAGCCCATTTGTAAGCAAAAACATTTCAGCTAAATTAGTTTATGCATTCTGGGAATTGGAAAATTTCCTAATGAGAACGTGGCTACATATGCAACACTAAAGCGGAAAGTTTTCTTAAAGAGCTAAAGGAATGAAAGGCCTGAATGCTGTCATTTTGAAACTTTTCTTTAATAGTTTTAGCAATTAATTAAGTGAAAGATTAACGGACGTTTTTTGAAAAAATATTTAAATCAAATTTTAAAGAGAATTCCTTGATTTTCTTTAAAGAGATTCCTTATAGCTAAAATATTTCCTTGAAAACAAATTTCAAAGCAGAAAACTAACCTAGCTCTGATACATCCTTTTTCTCCTAAATCTGTATTTAAGGACAATCCACTTCCGTGCTGCAGCAACTTACAAGCCACTCAGAAAACTAAATTCCAACAAAGGACCAGGAACAGGACCAAGAACAGGAAGTGCAACACTTGCAAAAACTTTCATCTTCGGCAACGGCTGCTTAATTTTAATTATGCCCCGCTTATAAATTCAATTGCATTTAACAATTGCCAACAAATTCGCCGGCAAGGAGCAAAAACTTCCACGTTACTTCAACAGCAGACGACGGGCATCAGCGAATTCTACAGGATTAGTTTCCGCCAAAATTGAAAATTAATCCAAGAGCAGCTTTTCACAAAAAGACAAAGAAAAGGACATTGGCATGACTCTTAACTCCGTGTCGCTGGTGGAGTTTTAATGGCCGGCGGGCCGCCGCCGCAGCTACTTCAGTTAATGATGCGACAATTGTCCTTAAAAATTGAATTATTCAAAACGCAATTTGAGGGCCAAGTACTTGGCAGACAACGGCTACATGCAGTCCTTTAAAATAATATTTACCCCGGAAAATCCTTTCACTGCTTATTCGGAGAAGACGTCACTGAAGGGAAAGGTGTTGGGGAGAAATTAAAATTCAAATGCATGTCTACCAACCTCAGGCTTGGGCTGGAAAAATAAAAATGCTACCTGCTGAGATAGAGAAATGTGCACTAAGAAAAATTTAATATAATATATTTAAGTATATAATTTCCTTTTTATTTTAATTATTTTTGTAGATTAATATGTAAAATAAATATTTCAAATAAACATATTTATCTTGAAGTACATTAATGTACTTCTTAAAGTATTTTTAGGGACGTTTTAAAAGTGTTTTTTATAATTACAGCCATTATAAAAGTAAGCCAAATATATTTAGCACTATAGATATTTTTATACCCTTGCAGGGTATTATAATTTCAGTCAGAAGTTTGCAACGCAGTGAAGGAGTCATCTCCGACCCTATAAAGTATATATATTCTTGATCAGCATCAACAGCCGAGTCGATCTAGCCATGTCCGTC
>VNJS01004742.1:0-20592 GCA_008042575.1 Drosophila watanabei
TGTAGAAAAAAGAATTATAACTTTGTCAGTTTTCAACATAATTTCTTCAACTTTTAGATACTAGTATTTCATATTTTTTCAGAATTTTGTTGTAAATTTCATAAGAATCGGACGGCTATATCAAATAGCTGCAATACAAACGATCGGTATAAAATGTAAAACTGTCAAAAATGTAAAACTGTAAAAAATGTAAAATTGTATGAATATGAAAGTAATTCATATTATATTATTTTGGGATGGATAAGAATTGATACAATTGGAATCTGCAAGGGTATACAAACTTCGGCGTGCCGAAGTCAGCTTCCTTTCTTGTTTTACTTTGAATGCGTACAAATGTTGCATTCGACACCAGAGAATTTCCCATATATTGATTTACTTTCGGTTATAAGCTTAACATAATATAGGATTTAATTTTAGAGAAATCGGACTATTATATCATATAGCTGACATAGAAACAAACCGGAAATTTTTATAAACAAATTCTAACTTTATCAGTTGTCTTCTACTTTGAGGTACAAGAATTTTATATTATTTCAAAATTTCATTTCTAACTTCATAAAAATCGAACGACTATATCATAAGCTGCTATTGAAGAGATCAGTAAATGTGAAGGAAAATGACATTTCTTTAATGCAAAAAAATGTTAAACTTTAAAAATAAAATAAATATGAAAGTAAATCATATTATATTAAATAGCGATTGATTGTAATTGATTCAATTGCAATCTCTTATACAATGTTCGGCGTGTCGAAGTTAGCTTTTATCTGGTGTATTATGAGCGCGTTCGAATGTCCTCTGCGCAATTTTAAAATGCCGAAACGCTCTTAATCGAACCACCATATCCAATACCTGTCTAAAAAAAGGCCTGAGAAAAATAGATGCTCCAAAATCTTTTCCAATATTGAGCCCGTCAATGTTACCTTGATTTTTGAACTCTAATAACAGTCGCCGATTGGTAGATTTATAACGGCAAGGGTATATGTATACACTTGCGGTTCACCTTGGTTTGCTTTTTTTTAAATAAGTCAATGTTAACCACGAATAAAGACTTCCGCGACCTACCTGAACCCTGTGCAGCGCCTTGTCCAGACCACTGATGTGCAATTCTTGTGGCTTCAAGTCGGTAACTCGCAAAGATTCGGGTGTCACTTTAATACCAGGTGCTAATTTTAATGACATCGTGTCCGAAATTCCACTGGGCATTGCAGCCTGTTCGCCAAGGGGGGAGGCAGTGTGTAAGTATATTGCTTTCTAAACAAAAGTGGAAAAGGACCTACCTCTATCTCCAGGTAGACTTCGTTCGTTTTTACAACTGCTAACAACTCAGTAAATGTGGAGAGTAGTTCCAGTTTACATGCATACTGACCGGCGACAACATCAAATGCGGCCTCTATTTTGTAAAGCTTCAGTAATTGACGACCGAGAACATCTTTTGAGATGAGTCGACAACTGAAAACATCGACGGGCATCTTTTCTAGTTTATCTGCGCATTTCGAGGCATTCCGGGCAAACTGTCAATCGGAAAGCAAACGTTTAGGACGGATTAAGGCTTACAGCCGCATTTCAAGTTTGACTTACCAGGTTGCTGTACTTGTCAGACTGCACATGGTTACGGAGAACCAGCTGTCCCCGGTACTCTGGGCCGCTAAATATATCCAATGACTTGGTAAATAGAATCTATAAACAAATTTCAAAAAAGTGGAAATCAAGAATTTGGTTGTAAGGGGACAGGGAATTACCGCATCAGATTCTCGAATTTCCATGTCATATTTAACGAAACCACCGTGATTGGCTTCTTCTCCGCTGGTAATTATAACTTTTTCGCCTAGCTTTTGCTGATGGCTTAGCACGCGGGCAATTCCTAGAAGAGATTAAAAAAATATATGTATGTCACAGGTTAGTATTTGCCTATGAAGAATGCTGGGTGCTAATTTCTGATGCTACTGAATGTGCTTCAGCAACATCTTTAAAGTCAGCCTTCTTGATTGATAACCAAAAAACCTTTAATTTTAATAAAGAAATTGTGTAGTTTCTACTTCTGTAAGGAGGTATCTGAGTTTCTCCCTTGGGCGATGCCCTATCGGCTCAGAAACGACTTAGCTCTGCAGTGCAGTTGAAAAGAGTAATACAAATTGATTATAAGTATTTGGAAACTTACACAAAAATCTAGCTAGATCGACTCTTCTATAGACAAATATGTTTTATTTCAATTACCTTCTTTTAATAACTTGAGTGGTGTTAGTCGGAAGGAAGCCTATTTGCAACTTACCTGAGTGTTTATCAATTGTCACAATTTGTTCATGGGAACTGCTCCAAATCGATGAAAGTGTTAGAGGTGAATCGAAGCAAATAATGTCGCCCACCGAGTAAATTGTCTAATGGTAGTTAAATGTGAAGCGAACACGATCACATTAATGGAATTATTGTAGAGAAAGAAAAAAACAAGATAACACTTTAATTTGAGAGCGAATTTTCATAGCCAGCCCTTACTAACCTTGGTTGGATAGATTTGTTCAGACTCAATCACTGCCAGCTTGATAAAGTCGTCAGCATACTTTACTCCCGTCGGATCCTTTAGACGAATCGCAATGACATTGTTTGTTTCTCGCTGCAGGTTTAGCTATATGGGAGGGTTGGGTAAACGTTAGTTTCTAAAAATCAGCATTACGCGGTTATGCGTTTCTCAATATTTTTTGAGGATTACTTATTCACTTTCTTTACCCAAAAGCTTACTGAGAATTTTTGTTACACATCTGCAAAACCTTATTTTTATACCCTTGCAGGGTATTTAGTCAGAAATTTGTAACGCTGTGCAGGAGTCATATCCGACCCTATAAAGTATATTATATATTCTTGATCGGAATAAATAGCAGAGTCGATCTAACCATGTCTGTCTGTCCGTCAGTCTGTCCGAATATACGCAAACTAGTCCCTTAGTTTTAAAGCTATCTGAATGAAACTTTGCAGTTAGTCTCTTATACACTATCATTACTATATAAGTCGGAACGGGCCGGATCGATACTATATCATATAGCTGCTATGGAAACGATACGAAACATACCTTTATATACTCCGGGATTTAAGATTTTTATAATACCCCAGAATTTAGATTTAAATTTTGTTTACATCGAACTACTATATCAAATAACTGTCAAAGAAATATTCGGTAAATTTGTAGAACAAAAATTTAGCCAGTTTTCAGGACATCTTAATTTACTCTAGGATATAAGCATGTCGTGGTTTTTCAGAATTTCGGTTCATATAACTCCAATAGAATATATCGGGAAATGTAGAAGAAAATTCAAATTTTTAAATGTAAAACTGATCAAATAATATGGATATAAAGGTATATATGTGTATTTATAATTCATATTGTTTTAGATATGATCAATTTTATTAATCCAATCTGCAAGGGTATACAAGCTTCGGCGTGTCGAAGTTAGCTTCCTTTCTTGTTTTATTTTTGTGTTTACACCAGTTATTATTTGGTGTTTTTACCAATTATTATTTGGTGTTTTCACCCGATACAACGTTCCATAATCTTAGAACTAAAAGCCTGCACGAATAATTGTAATAGGCTTTAGTGGCAACGGATAACCAGATTTCAGTGTCTGAAAGTTGTTTTATTATACGGAAAGGCAGATATAACTAAATCCCTTTTCCTAGTTAAACCAAAGTGGCTTCGTTGTTAGTTGGTAGTTGCAAATGAAAAAAAAAGGACACTTACAGCAATCGTTAGGTTATTGCCGATCTCAACATCGACCACATCCTTGGTAGCAAGTTCGTAGCGTAAACCATTGGCATTATCCTCGACATTGTAGGAGAATTCGTTGCCTAAGTTGTCGTGAAGAGATACTTTAAACATGAAATTCATTCCTCGCGGAATAAAGTGCACGGCCTTTTTGAACTTAATATGAGGCATAAGTGTCACCAAAATATAATGAACATTTTTGACCTCGATGCCGATGGGCAATGTTTGATCAACTGTTTTGGCCTAGACGAAACGAAATTACATGAAATATTAAATTTCTTTAAAATTAGCGCGTAAGCACTCACAATTATCAGATCGCGGCCAAGAGTGTCCATTGTTTGCACCATACCATCTCGCGTTACGCTGACAATCCCGCTGCTCTGGCCGTCCAGCGTAAAGACGGCATCCTCCATATTCGATTTAAGCTGAAGCGTACTTTTCGGCGCTGCCAGAATGGTATCCATTTTTATGGGTTTTGGAGCGACCAGATCCAATGTTTTAAAAACTAAAATAGTAAATTCAATGTACAATCGCATTATAATGTGTTGTTAGTAAACTGATTTGAGGGTTCTCTACTTACCAAAAAGCTCGACGCTAGCTGTTGGCAGCTTTGTCCCGTCCGCCAAACTCATTGTCGCTGTGATTGTGACCTTGCCGGGATTCAATGCGCGTACTCGAATAGAAATTAAATCCTCACTTTGGTACTCGATTCCTGAAATTTGAATGGTGTAAATAATAAATTTTTAATTTACCCAATGGCAGCCTGACACTTGTCTGATTTTTCACCTCTTAATGAGAAAAGATATAAGTGGCGATTCCAACTTATAACCTCTTCTCCTAGTATCAATTTTGTGCAAATTTATAGAAGAATTAAAAAAATAAAAAATATATCTTAATATTTATAAATATCCTGTCACGTTTGTCCGAGATGAACTCCTAAACCGCTTAACAGATTTCGTTCAGAGATAGCTTAGATCTTTAATTATAGTCGCAAATTTATTTTATTGCAAATTTTTTTTAATTAATTGACATTCACAATTATCTGTTAACTTCAAAAGAGTCTAACAGATGTCGATACTTTTCGACTGGATTGAGTAAGTAGGTAATCAATAGATGGCACTGCTATGGTAAACCGACAACCGTGTCATATAAGCTACAATTCAATAGCATGATTATCTATGAAGTGCTAAATTGCTTTTGATTGGGGACCATTCAGGTCCCAAAGTAGGAACACTAAGACTTAGAAGGTTGTCAACATAATTTCCGGGTATTAACAGTTATTTATTTGTTATTTTTTTTTCATAAAACAGTAGTAACAGAGCTCTAATAGAATTTGCTTAGAATTTCTGTATATGAATAAATATTTGAAATTTTGAAAGAATAACAAGGGAGCTAACTTCGGCACGCCGAAGTTTGTATACTCTTGCAGATTTCAATTGCATTAATTATAACTTAATCCTATCTAATATATAATAAATTTCTTTCATATTCATTTTAATTTTACAATTTTTTTTTTACATTTTTCCATGTAAAGTAAAATGTTATTTACCTCCAAATTTATCGATCGTGTCTATGGCAGCTACAACAAAGTTCTTAAATAATATGAAATGCTTGTATCCAAATGTAGAACAAAATTATGTTGAAAACTGAAAAAGTTATAATTCTTTTTCTTAAAATTTCCCAAACCGTTCTATGGTAGCTATATGATATAGTAGTCCGATTTTTATAAAATTAAATCCAAAAATTTGAATCAATGTATAAAGCTTATAACCGAGAGTTTATCAAGATATGTTAAAAAACAGTGAAGTTATCATTTTTTCTACAAATTTACGTTTGTATGGCAGCTATATGATATAGTTGACCGATCCGACTCGTTCCGACATATATACGAGTAAGGGCATATAGAAGAGTATCTACAAAGTTTCATTCAGATTGCTTCAAAACTGAGGGACTAGTTTGCGTAGAAATGGCCAGATGGACATGGCTAGATTGACCCGGCTGTTTATGCTGATCAAGAATATAGGGTCGGATATGCCTCCTTCACTGCTTTGACTAAAATTATAATACTCCGCAAGGGTAGCATTGTTTTATAAACTATTATATGTATATCGCATTCCTTTTTGGCTTGCTTCTGCATAGATCAAGCAACGTAATAAAAAATCAAGGAAATTGGTCAACAACAATAACAATAAGAACTAAATGAAAATGGGGTGTGGAAATAGGTCGCTGTGTAAATACTTTTGACTACCTTTATATCCATTTATATTTAACAATCGTTATAAATTACATTAAATCCTTTTATTTTCATACCGAAATTCTAAAGTCATAAATACAAACATAATTTAAAGTAGAGCATTTTTTTTAATGCTCCTATGGCATCTGTCCATCTGGCCTGTTCCGACTTACATAATACCGTCTTTAAAAATCGAAATAAAATTCATATATCTGAGATACTAGTTTGCATAGTGACAGACAGACATACGCGGCAAATAGGACATAGTCATAATCGGCTAGTTTATGCTGAGAATATTTGGCATTTGTCCATCTGGCCTGTTCCGACTTACATAATACCGCCATTAAAAATCGAAATAAAATTCAGATATCTGAGATACTAGTTTGCATAGTGACAGACAGACATACGGGGCAAAAAGGACATAGTCATATCTGGTCTAAATAGGTTTGTAAAAATAATAACCTTCTTAATTTCACAAACAACAAATTTTACCAGTTGTTTTTTGAGAGCTTATACTAAAATAACTTTAATAATTAAATATTAGCAATAAAACAAATGAATAAATAAAAATTAAAATTGAATTCAAGATGCACTGTTATCCCCTGCTATTAGCCTCAAATTTCCCGTAAGTTCTTTCTCCAAACTAATCTTAAATCTTTTTGTAGTTAGTATCAATTTACATTACGTTCAATAAAGATCCACAAACGCACGTCGCGCAAAATCCTAAATAAGGTCTACGGGTTTTTTTTTTTTATTGAGTGCGGTGCAGGTTAAGGCAGTCCCCTCCGAACACCTTATATTATTACATAAGAAGAGAAACTGAAAATGGTTGAATTTTTCTTCATCTTACATACGACTCTACTGGTATCGAGAGACGATCGATCTAAAAACTTTGTATGTTCCGTATCTGTTCCCGCTTTAAAACTCAACCAAGCAGGCTCATCGAAGGACATTTGATATATGTGCACTTGGTGGAGTCAGAGATATGTTCTCAACTCTCTTACATCGTATCTGTGCACATTGAGATAACTTCAATAAATACATATAAGTTAGCTCACCTGCTGCTGTAAAGACGTTGAATAACTCTACTATTTCTGGATCGCTTACTCTCCAGAGAATTTTTGTGTTTTTCAAAGTTCCTAGCACCATAGGAGACAGATCAGGCAGGCCCCAGAGTGCGGCGGGCATTACAGCGGCGCTGCGAATACGGACCAGCGGAGTGCGTATCTGGACTAATTTCAGAGCAACCACTCGTAGTTCAACCGTGTCTTGCGAGATCACCTCGTCTTTTCCGGTTACTGGGTTCCTTAGCATACACTTTCCGATAATCCGGCTGACTCCTAATCGGTGGGCCGTCACAATGGCTGAATTAATAGCTGCGAATTAAATTAAATTAGGATTTACCCTCTGGTTTAGCAATACACCGAAATCCGGACTAACTTGCAATTTGTTCCTTTTCCACCGTGTAGACCATATTGGTGTTGGGCTGCGGCCCACCCTGGTAGAAGATCTGGATACTGCTGCCGACAACGAGTGTCGAGTCGCGCGGAAAGAGTCGGATCGGTGCAAATACCAGAACGTTAAGTGGCTCGCTGGACACCTGTAGAGCTCCTTTGCCGGACTGAAAGACAACCTTTGTCTCACCAACGCTGTTGCCAACTAAAGTATAGCGGATCTCGCCGGCTCCCAGGTTTTTTTGATCGCCCAACCGCACGCTTAGTACACTCTGGTCAAAGACCACTTCACTTAGATCGAAATCACCAAGTCTGTTGTGGTCGATATGCAGAAGGTTATCGTTGGTGTCTATAAGTCGAATGATCGCTTCAATACGAGCCGTGCGCTCAAGACGGTCCATGCTGGTAACATGTATAGCTCCTAATCCTACTACAGAAATGGACAGGTGACTAGGTTCAGTTGTCAAACAGCTGTCGATTAGTTCTAAGTGGACGTGGCCAAGACGCAAAGGCTTCAGGGCCAATATGCGAGCTTTTTCATCAAATTCCACGTGCACGATTCCAGATTCAGATAGTTTCAGTTGCAAGTAGCCGCTGCCCTGGACAATGGCTATGCGTTCGACGTGGCCTGGAGCCAGAAATATACTGACGTGGTCCTTCGGCAGCAAAGTGCTGTTGACAGTGTGGAATCTCACCTCATTCTCGATTAGGGGAGTGCTTAACGATCCTGTTTTGGACTGTAATTAATAGATTATAAAAATATTGTCGTAATGTTTCATACCATATACGCACGTTATATACTCCGAAGGCGGGTTTTTCCGCATAAATATTCTCCTGTCTCAGCAACTTGTCGTTGTAATCGGCAACAGTACCTTTGATGCGGAAGTTAGGCGGCACCTCGCTGAGCGAAATGATGAGAACGTCACGGCTGGGCAGGCTTACACCGTGGAGGACTTCCAACTCAGCGATTTGGCGGTGGGAAATTTTATGGTCAGGGTAACGCTCTTCTCCTACGCCGAATTCCCAGTCTAGCCATAAAGAGCTGATGTTCATTAGTCTTCGATTTTCCGCGTCCTGTACCTCTATTTCGATCTCAAACTTGTTTTCACGGTCCTTTAAATACAGCAGCGAGGAGCTCTGCTGCAAGGGACAAGATTCACGGAGCTGTTGTCGCGCGTAAAGCTTCAAAAATCGAGGTGAGACGCAATGAACCTTTACAGTCAATTCCGATCGGTAGGTGACAAAGCTGGGCTTGGCTAAGCTGTTATGGACGCGGTAAGAAAGGTCCGTTGTTCCAAGCTCGCGGCACAGTACCGTAAAAGCGTTGATTGCGTTCTGGGTGTTGAACTGGATTTCAGAAACCTTGACGATCTTACTATCGAAAGACGTGACCTTCGTAAGCTCTGCCTCCAATGTAAAAATGCGCTGGGGTCCGTTAGCAAAAACAACATTTCGGGAAGACCCAACGGGTAGCACAACCTCGTTCTCATGGGGATTCAGTATACTCATTGGCTCAAATACGTAAAGGTCGACAGTGTCGTCAATAACTTTGTCTTGAAAACTGTACCACACTCTCACCGAAGAACTGCCAATGGCTGTAGCTCGCAGCCGCAATACATGACATGCATCTTGGGCGGGCTCTACCACCTCACTGTTAGTCTCGTGCTGCAGAATGTGATGGCTGAAGTCTAGCTGAAAGTTAAGGTTGTCGCAGCTCGTGTATGGCATGTCGGAGTTGTTCGCCCGCGCATAAACTGCTACGTGTAGGTAAATGTAGTCATTAAGAGAGGTCTCAAAGTTGTAACGCTTTATCTGGAGGCGTTTGGGTGGTAGAAAGAAGACCTTTGCGAGGCGAGAGATCTTGTGGTTTTTAGCCAGGGCCACTTTGACAGTGGTATGGGGGGCTAGGGTATTTCCATCCTCGAGCAACTCCTGCGCTATAAAAGGCGGGCGAACGTCACGGAATTCGGTAGTGGCCAAGCCTTGGCCATCAATATGCAGCACCTGCGGGTGACCGGAGAACCATACGTAATTACTGTCGCCTCCAGTAGCGTGGAACTGTAGGCTCAGCTGCTTCACGCTATTTGGGTCGTAAGGCAGCACCGCCTTAGAGGGCGTTAACTGGAGTTCCTTAAAGATCTGAAGTTCGGCTTGCACAGAAAGCTGTATATAGAAGAATTTAAAATTGTAATTAATATATCTATATATTAATAAGAAGAAAGGAAGCTAATTTCAGCATGACTTACAGATTGCAATTGGATAATAAGTAACATAGGTCGAAAAAAGCCACGGAGACTAAATGAGACTAATTCTGAAAGCAATTGGTCTGTACAGTGTTCATTAAAAGATCGAAGTTAACATTTCGAACCTCTTTTCAGAAAATCACGGACAAAGTATCAAAACGGATTTTTATTCAAGCCTCATAACACGAAAACCCTATATTTTCCCTATAATAATAACCATGCAGGGTATTATAGTTTTAGTCAAAAGTTTGCAAAGCTGTGATGGAGTAATCTCCGAATCTATATAGTATGTATACTCTTGATCAAAATCAACAGCCGAGTTGGTCTAGCCATGTCCGTCTGTCCGATTATACGCAAACTAGTCCCTCATTTCTGAAGCTACCTAAATGAAACTTTGCAGATAGTCTTATATACAGTTGTTGCCAGCTAACTAGCAAGGTGGTTTTAACTCAGTACTTTTTTTAATAACTTCTAGAAATATCATTCTTAAATAAATCATAAGGATTAAAACAACAAGTTGCTCAAAAACACTCAGCCTAAAATACTTATTTAATGCCAACATTAGCAATAATATTGTACAATAAAGGTTCAATTATGTTTTTATACCCTTGGTCGTTGTTGATGAATTGTTAATGAATTTGTTGATGAATAGTTGATGAATTTTTGGCATAAATGTTGATGAATTTTTGGTCTAAAATGTTGATGAAAAGTTGTTGAATTTCGCGGACATGTTTATACAAAAATTATCAGTAAATTTGTATGGATTCATCAACTTTTCCGTTTCTTTTGCTAATTATTTGTCTATAATTTATGGACATTCACTATTATTAACTCCAAAAGATTTTAACAGATGTCGATACTTTCGACTGGATTGAGTAAGTAAGTAATCAATACATGGCACTGCTATGGTTAACTGACAACCGTGGCATATAAGCTAAAATTCAATAGAATGATTAACTATGAAGTGCTAAATTGTTCTTTATTGGGGACCATGAAGGGCCCAAAGACGGTAAGGAGGAACACTTAGACTTAGAAGCGTGTCAACAGGGTTTCCGGGTACCAACAGCTAGGATGCTACGTAATCATGTCAGGGTGGGCGCGACAGCGGCAGATCAACACGTTTTTTATTTTTTTATTTTCATAAAAAAGTAGTAGAGCTGTTGTTCATTCTGTAGTAATATAGTATATCTAAAGTTGAGTACCGCAATTCCGTAAAATCCAAAACATGTATTTACGTATAAGACTTGGCGGAACAATGCGCGCATTTTGACGAGCTAAGAATTTCTGTCTATGAATGAATATTTAAAAATTTGAACGAATGAAAATTCGAGTTTTGCAATACATTTTTAGATAAATTAAATTTTTTTGAGTAATGCAAGAAGAATATAATACATTGCAAAAGAAAGGACTGAGAGGAACAAGAAATTGCTGTACTTCGCGCTATTCAATCACAACAAACGGCTCGGTTAGCAATGCAAAATCGTCGAGCGATCAACAGATCATTGGAACTACGCATTCATTTAAATTTATTGACTGGGTCAAAAATGTATGAATGAATTTTTACACTCCTTGGCTGTAAAACTCATAATTTACATTACATGTTGACTCTGTAGTAATAATGCTTAAAAGACTATAATTCCCGATCGGTCCTGCATTTGCCATGACCATCAACAAATAATAGGTCAATCCTTAAAAGTTTATAATTTTTATCTAAGACATTTGTGTCTTTCCCATGTACAATTAAATGTGTCCCGTTCACGGGTCAGAAGACCATCTGCGTTTTTGTTTTTGGGCTTGATAATGAAGCAAAAATGTCGTGTATCACAAGATTCTTAAGTGAAGAGCAACCTATGTATTAAAACACAGAAACAAAAATTAATGATTACTGTAGGTACTATAGTACACCTAAGCAAAAGGTCAAAAGAATGTTGAAAGGATAAAAGACTAAAAGAAGCGGAAGACAATCTTGCGAGTGATCCCGAACAGAAAAGACACGATAACTCTGCTTTGGTTTTAGTTATTTTTTTGTTGTTGTTTTAACAAAGTTCAAAGCTAGTTTATTATTTTATTTGTTTAATTGCTCGATTGTTTTGTCCAATCCGGTCCGTTCCAACTTATATACTAGAAAGTAAATATATATAGATAACTATTTTCAAAGTTGCATTCAGATAGCTTCACAACTGAGACTAGTTTATGTAAAAACGGAAACACGGATAAGACTAGGTCGACTGTTTTGTTGATGCTGATTAAGAATATATAAAGTTTATAGGATCCCTTGTGTTGCAAACTTCTGACTAAAATTAAAGTAATATCCTGCAAGAGTATAATAATTTAAAATTTATTTTCTTGCGAATAAGCCAAATGGTAGGTAAGAAACTAAGGATTCAATTTCCTGGCAATTGTTCGGAAGAGAATGTAGCTATTAGTGCCGAGGTCACTCCGGTGACCTCCAATTAGAGCTTAACTCTGTTTTGATCCACTCTCGGAAGGGAAAAAAACCGGGAAGAGCCGTGATATACTTTAAGTACAGCCGTTTACAGCTAATTAAAAAGATGACTGTGCTCGGTGCATTTGCATGGATAAAACGATACTCAGCTGATTTTCGAGACCAGTAATATTTCTAATACCTCCCAGAAATATTATTCTTCAATAAATCATAGGGATTTACAAAATACCTTGCCTTTTTTTATAAAAAATAAATTACAAAAAATAAAATTTTACACCACCCAAACTAATTAAAAATATTTTAACTTGTATGGAAATTTTCGGTTTTTCCTGCCATTCATCAACCATAATGGTAAACTTTTATTTGTTTTGCCATTTATGATTGGTATTAGCCAACTTTTGATGCCAGGAAACTCTCAAGCCGGGCCAGGACTAATTTAAATATACTTACAATGTGTAGATTTCTCTAGAAGCTTTAAAAGCTAATAATTTAATATTCTTTTCTTTTAGGCCCGTTCAAATTGCATACTACTATGTATATGTATACTATGTATTTCAATAATACTACAGTTAAAAAAACAAATATTTCAACGAAACACTGAAAAATTTGTAATAGACCTGCAAAACTGTCTCCACCTCAGATCTGCTTAATAGCTACTCAAGCCAAAAAATAATTCTAAACAAGAAAGGAAGCTAACTTCGGCATGCCGAAGTTGGTATACCCTTGCAGATTCCAATTATATAAAATATCCATCTCTCTATATATAATATGAACTTCTTTCATATTCATACAATTTTTAGTTTTAAATTTTTTTACATTTTTATATAAAGATCATAGCCGAGAGTTGATCAAAATGTTAATGTCAATGTTGAAAAGCAGTGAGGTTCTAATTTTTTTTTTTTACAAATTTACGGATCGTTTGTATGGCAGCTATATGATATAGTTCACCGATCCGGCTCGTTCCGACAGTGAAAGTATATAGAAGACTATCGACAACGTTTCATTCAGATAGCTTCAAAACTGAAGGACTGGTTTGAGTAGAAACGGACAGACGGACATGGCTAGATCGACTCGGCTGTTGATGCTGATCAAGAATATATATACTTTATAGAGTCGGAGATGACTCCTTCACTGCGTTGCAAACTTCTGACTGAAATTATAATACTCTTCAAGGGTATAAAAAAGGTATAGGAATATTAAAATCCAAATTTCATTCTAATCTGCTTCAGAATATATAAATGTATTAATAATAAACAATGGTGTAGGGTTTGAACTCTAAATATTAGAGTAATATATGAATCCATAACGCGCATTTGATACAAAAACCCGACTACTAGGTTTGACATATCCGTATAAACAATTTTTGGTCTCACAAAACAAAAATAATATTAACGTTATATATCAGTTTTGTGCATTTGACAACTTAGAAGCCGGCAAACAAAAATCGCATGTAGAATATTTGTTTAATACTCCCACTGTACGGTACAGTTTCGTCTTCTGATCTAGTCATTCAAGTCCCAATCGTTTCGGAATGAGTTTAATTATTACACTTCGATATCGTGAAGATGAATAATAATACATTTGAAATTTACCATTGTCAGATATTTTTTTAGAAATAATTTTCGGCCGGGGTTTTGCAGTTCTGAGGTTCTGTTTTGCGCTCCTACCGTTATTAGGATTTTTTTTTTTTGTGTTTTAGTGTAAAATATATAATATTTATGCAATTTAAATGGGTAAATGGTAATATACACAAAAATATGAAATTTTACGATTTTCAAGCTTCGTAGAGGTTTAATACAATGAAAAGAAGCTTGACTAAGTCCTGCCCAGGTTTGGGAGCTCTTTGATATCAAAATTTGTCGAATAACAATCATATATGTCAAAATAAATATACCATTATGGTTAATGAATTACAGGGAAAACAAAAGATTTTCATACAAATTAAACTTTTTTTTTAAATAGATGGCACGGCATGGCAAAGGTATAAAATTAGTAACACACTTACGTCCATGTATGAGCCGTACAGCTGGGTAACACCCTCCTTCTTGGCCACTCCAGAAAGGCGGCTCCCATTGCGCGTACGCTGAAGAATAGTGAACAAAGACTCATCCAGTTCAGAGGTTATGGAGTAGCGAGTGCCCAGCGTTATCTTCTGTCCATCAGCGGTAAACAAGTCCAAGGCCACGTCGTGATGCTCCCCTTGAACAGTGACCCAATTAAGGTGGGGAAGTAGACTGATACCCAATCTCTGTGGCTCAGCCACAGTCAGCAGAGCACTGGGAGGTTTGGTGGCTTGGTCCGTATTTGCCATATTGCGATCCCGCAAGAAGACTTGGGTGCGACCCATTGCTGATCCCGTGACACTGTTGCCCTCCAAGTACGCCACATTAGTATTCTCTACCTCCAAGAAGTACTGCTTGCTGTCGATGGCGTGTAATCGGTCCATTTTCAGTTGCAAGATGCGGAACGTCACTGAATCACCAGCCATTATTGTCACCTCTGAGGGCTCTATAATAATGTTGGCCAGCACGCTGATATGGACCTCGATGGGTTGTACGTGGCTGTACTCGGACTGGGGCATGCCGATGGTCACTTTGGCGGTGCCGGTATTGATGCCCTCTAACAAAACCATGTATCCCTTAGTGCCTTTAGCCTCAAAGTCCTTTAAGGCCGGTGGTACTGTGTGGTAAGGACTGTTTGTGAAGGATAAATAGCGCATGGCGGGGGGCTTTTTAGTGCCGGATTCTGAGATTTTCCAGTCAAACTCAATTCCTTCCAAAGTGAAAAACTCATTGCCCTGATCGTCAAAGGCGTGAACTTCAAACATGGCGGGCGCCTCCTCAAGGTACAATTGCCGAGTAGCTGTACGCACATTCAGTTTAGCAATTGCGTCTACAATCACTTCAGATCGCAAAGTCTCTCCTGTCTGCACCTCTTCGGCGAAGATAATAGCGGTGTTTCGGCGTCGGTCGTGAGTCCGGACAGTTATCACTGCCTGGGATGCACACTCGCTGAAGCCCTGGTACAACGGCATCACAGAAATTAGGTCCTGACGAGATGATGTCCTGTTGCAGATAAGATGCAATTATTATACAGCGCTTAGCAAGTAAACCCATCATACTTACCACTTGTAGCAGTTTGACTCGTCGACTTCCAAAGTGAAGTTTATAGCCTTCTCTTCAAAGATAGGCAGCAAGACTCGAGGATGGTTAATCCTTGCCGCATTTCCACCTCTGTTGGTCGCGAAATACAATAAAATCAAACATATAACTCTAGCACCCATTTTAAGGGAAAAACGAAACACGCTGCTAGTGATGAATACAAGCTCGATAGCTAAAAACCGGCTAGAGATGGAGGCAGGTAGATGTCATTATCGATAACTGCGCACTTCTGAGACGTTTTTACTGCCTTTCCATACAATCGGATTTTTCGGATTTTCGGCAGAAGTGAAACTCCGGTTTCCATAAACATACAACAGAATTTGACGTACTTCTATTGCCAATGGTTAATTTATGATATTTTGTGCAACTCTGAATTTTTCTGTCTGTAGAAAATATGGCAAGAAGCGATGGAATTTGGAAGGCGCAAGTATAAAAGTATGCCCAAGAAACATAAAGGTATTGGATATATTCGTTCCCTAAAATGTCTTAATATTGACTTAATAATTAAAAACGCACATTTTTAATTATTGTAAAAAGTGTGCATGCCGATAAATGCACATTATTTGGGCATTTGCTCTATGTTAGAGAAAATCTTTGTAAAATCTTCAATTCCTCGTTATCTAATTCATTAGAAGCCAATTAGTGCCAACAAAATCTGAAACAATCTGCGGTTTTTTTTTGTCGTTAAACATTCGAAATAGTTCCGAAGAAGAAGAAATTCAGCCATGTTTCTTTACGTTTCGCATAGCCAATGCTGTTCATCAGCTGTTATCGAATGGACGAATGTGGATGGATTTCTGTGGGAAGACCCTATTAGCGCAATTAAGAAATATCAAAATATATTTTTAAAATATATCGATTTTCGATATACCTGATTAAAATATGATAAAACATATATATTGTATTCAAAAATATCGATATATTGACATTTTGATGTATTTTTCACATCTCTAAATGGCAACAGAGAATCGAAAAGAAGACAAGTTTTTAAGCGTCCCGCGCACCTCGCCTAAACGAAATACTATGTACACATCGATTCAGAAGCCGATGATAAATAAACTTATTTAAAAATGTGTGCTGATATAAAACCAATTAACTTCTCGCCATAACAGGAAGGGTTTTCACAAAAGGTATTTTGTCTGGCTTCTTCTAATCGGTTTTTTTTTTTTTGTTTTGCAGCTCTTGTGTTGCACTAATCCCTGACACAAGCACAACGCTGCGGAGGACAATGTACAGCGAAGCTAAGGGACAAAAGTAAGAGAAAGAAAATAAAAGTGTTCTAAAATAACTTATTCTATGTTTGCAGGTGGCGCCGCTAGATGGAGTGCTGCGATAGCGGCAGCGAAAACCCGATGAAACGCAGTGGGCGTCAAGAAAGGAGGGCGAAATCCTGGGAGTGAATCCTGCTTCACTAGCTCAATTATGGCCAGAATTCGTGTAACGCACGACGACAATGGCCACATCGTTCTCAGGTTTGGCCAGGCAGCACGAACGGCCAAGCCAAGCCTGAAACTCCGCTCTTAAGGAACAAACTCCCCGAAGATAAATGGTTCCGGCTCTTTGGCGGCGGCAAGGCGTCTGTCGGCTCGACGATGCTTCTCTGGTAGCTGGTCCTTTCCACTTCACAAAAAATTGCCGGCTGGTAGCTAGGCAAGCAAAGTGCCAGTGGCGGTTTCAGCCGCAGGTAATACCGAAAACAACAAAGAAAAATGCCGTGGTCAATGAATTAGTCACGGCCACCCTGTAAGGAAACGATCTTTAATAAAATGTATTTTACACTTCAAATTTTTTCCACCACTCACGTTTTTTATTTTTTTTTTTTTCAGATAAATTTGTTTTCACCGATGGATGCTGAAGGGAAGGAGGCTAATGGGCCGATAGAAAGAAGGCTGGGATTTATCTTTGCCTGGCTTCGGGATCATCGTAATAACAGACTTTATCCATTGGTCAGGAAAGTAGCCCAATTTTAATATTGAATTGAATATGTATGCGATGCATCTAACAGCGCAATTGGGTAATTCAATTATCATTTTGGGAGAAATAAAATCGTGACCAGGAGCTTTTTTGGGATTTATTTGTTCTTTAATGGTCTTAAGTATAATGCTGGTTTCGAGATTAATTGGAGAAGACAGCGACGAAAGCTGGACGTTCGGTAGAGTGAATTGGTTTGATGGCGGGTGAGGCTTGAGGACGTTTTGCAAGTGATGGGCAAAGCTGTTTTCCCTTTCTTCGTCACTACGCGTCACCTGTTTGTGATCGAATTGGCCATTCGGGAACTATTGGTGTTTGCATGTTTGGAAATTTGTTGCCAATCGGAGATAGCTTTGCAATGTATGCACGTTGAGCCTGGTTCTTTTCGATAGACAGTGCTTTGTTTAGTCCTTTCTTAGCGGCCAGTCGAAAAAGTGTGCGAGTCCCCAACCAAATAGTCACAGAGCCGCCTTGCCATTTTGGTCATCTGCCACCTTGAGCCAAGCTCACGAGCCGTATATGCCAAGAGATCCTGCCCTGTTCTTTAGCTGAATCAACTACATTCAGGCTTGTGGTTCCCGGTTTCGCTGTTAGAGGCTGGACAGCAGATAAAGCTTCTTTTTTCTGTGTTTGTGTTTTTTTTTTTTTCATTTAAAAGATTAAAAGGCTAAATATAACACATAGGCTAAGACAGGGATAGAATAAGGGTAGAAATGGAAGAGTCAGCTCCCTCGGGACTGCCGGAAAGCTATACTTCACAGGGGCGGCTGGCGGTCGTATGCCGCTTATCGGTCGCCTTCAGTGCGACGGGCCTGCTCTCGGCGCCTAAACTCGCGCATCACGCATGCTGCCATTGCAGCAACCGCCCACCATTTGGATGGGGACTCCAGCATACACCCGATTATGTTGTCAGGTGTAAGGCGGCTGTTATTGGCTACTTCCAGCGCGGCTCGATCTGTCGCAAATAGGGGGCACACGAAAAACGTATGCTTCGCGTCTTCGATGTATGGACTGCCGCAGTAGTCGCAATATGGGACATCCTTGCGCTTGAGGTACGCCGTAAAGCATCCATGGCCTGTGACTATCTGCATGGTGAAGAAGTTCACCTGGCCGTGTCGTATCTGCATCCAGGGGACCAGGTCGGATATGAGCCTGTAGGTCCACCGCCCTGTGCTTGCGTTTTCCCATCTCTCCTGCCATTGAGCAATGAGCTGCGCTCATCTGCCAGCAGGTCAATTGGGATTGTATCCGATACCACCAATGCAGCTTCTTCTGCCACCGTGCAGAAACAGTTGAAAAGGCGCAAGGCGCAGCGTCTGTCACGACTTGCACTGTCGGCCGTAGTTGGCAATTTTCATGTCTTCAGCCCATATCGGCGCTGCATACAGGATGGTCGAGGTCACCACTGTAACTATCAGACGCCGTCTATGCTGCTTGGGGCCACGCGTATTGGCCATCATCCTTGAGATGACAGCGGTTGTCTTGGATGCCTTGGCCGCCACGTACTCCAGGTGGCTCCTGAAGATCAGTCTATGGTCGACGAGAACTGCGAGATACTTAATCGCCGAACTGGACTCAATATTTGTCGATCCGACCCGGAACGTTCGCTTCTTAACGGCTTTTCTGCTGCTTATTAGCACTGCTTCCGTTTTGTACTCGGCGAGCGAGAGCCCGTGGTCTGCCAGCGAAGACATCAGCACGTCAATTGCAAGGCTAAATTTAGCAGAGACGTCGGCTAGGTGCTTCTCCACCGTGATAAGAGCTATGTCATCTGCGAACCCCATTATGGCGCAGCCATCAGGTAGTATGAGTCAGGTAGTATGAGTCCCTCATTGAGGAGGCAAACCTTTAGGGTGGCCAAGACATCCAGAAGGATGGTCACCCGCTGAGTCGTCCTCGAACTCCACGAGTTGAAGTCCCCAGCGATTAGTACTTTCGTATTGTACGTTTCGCTCAATATAGCTATGTCGATGTTCTTCTCAAAAACCGTCTGCGACAGCAAATCTTGGGCTGTAGCAGCTTAACCACTCTGCATATTTTCGGTGGCCTTCAGATCCTGCTCTTGGTCGCATGTGCAGCTTCCTCCGCGGGCTTGCCACATCGGGTGCACAAGATACACCTGGGCTTGCCTTGGCCCGGGTAGTGCTTGAATATAGAACTAGGGGTGATTAAGATATGCTTATAAGCTAATTATATAAGTAAGGGTATCGTAGATCGGGGTGACTTCGTCATAAGACTTATGGAATCATATGAGTCTTGCCTTGGAAGAAAGAAGTTGAAGCATCTTCAGTCGCCTTAGATAGGCTGGATAGAGGAAATCAAGAAGAGCATTGTGCAGGTGCGTCTTCGTCGAGGAAAGCCAATGTGCTCAAGGCCACCGCGATGACAATAAGGTGTAGATTGTCAAATCTGTTATTTGCGTACTTGTCGATGGCGGTCAAAATTTTGCATATATTGAAGCTGTAACGTTCCTCTTTTAGGAGTTGCACGGCCTAGCTCGCCTGGGTCGGGGTACGTAGAGAAATTTATATGTCCAAGCCCCTCGTGTCCCAAAACAACCAGTAATACAAGGCAAAGAGAGTGATGTAAGTTGATGTTCGCTTTATTGGTATTTGTAGAGATAAATCCTGTGGAGAGAAAGTAAGAAAGAAAGGTACAATCCGGCGTCGTTTTCGGAGCGTTTCGCGGTTTCCCTGGATGCGGGTATGCCCGTGCAGCTGGACTCCGTTGGTGGGTAGCCGGTTGGCTGCTGCCTGTGCTGGGGGTGCTCCTGCTGTCCGGCAAGACCCGGCCCTGGGTGGGACGCGCACATATCGCGCTGTCGCATCGTTCACTGAGAGCATTATCAATCCGACCAGAAGCGCTGTCGCATCGCTCACCGAGAGCATCGTCAAGCCGACCAAACGCGCATATCACGCTGTCGCATCGCTCACCAAGAACATCAACCAGTAGTAGTGTTAGCTATTAAGGTCCGCCAACAAGGGCTGAACCTTCTACCACTGCTTTATCGCGGGTTAGAATTACTTCTTAACTCACCAGTTGTCTGCTCGGCTGCTCCGCAAGAATGAAGACGAACTGGTTGGTGAGTCACTTTATATAGGGGGCTGATAGCTGTTTCACGGGGATCGATAATCGATAGTTTCTGACGGTCGATAGGTGACTGCGTTGCCGAATCGCTCATATTCATTCAATTACCCACAGCTGTTCTGACGATGGTTTTCCCAGATCGGTCATATTCATTCGATTTATTCACAGCTTTTGCAATGGTGTTGCCCGATCGATCATCTTCATTCGATTTATTTATTCTTAACCCTAATTCTTATTTCTAATAAC
>VNJS01004755.1:0-12215 GCA_008042575.1 Drosophila watanabei
CCACGGACAAGTTCACTTATAACTTTCGTACTTATCTGAATATTTTTCCGCAAAGGGGGCGCTGGAGGGGATCTGGATAGATCCTGCTCGAAGGACCATGTGCTGGAGTGGGCGGTGCAGCTGGAAGGTCCCAGAAGAAGAGGCAGAAGTCGGGGCGGCGTCGGTTTCACTTTTCACACTTTATTCTCACACTTCTTGCTTAAGACTTTACAATACTTCTCATACATAGCGGCGGCCGGTGGAGAGGCCCTTTAGAGGCGGAAAGCAGGGGGAGAGCGAGAACGACCGATAAGCGGGAGAGCGGGCGCAAGCCTTAGCACCGCGAGAGCGAGCTTGCTTGCTCCCACACTGCCGCTCGAAACCAAGCGCACTTCTCGCGCGAACACATATTGCCAGGGGTTATAATGGCTTTGTATACCTGGCGCCCTTTGGGATTGGTAAGACGAGAGCCCCAGTGGGGATGCTTTGCGTTATAATCACCGGCAGCAATAAAGCAGCTTCCTAGTGAGTTATAGAAGTTTATAAACTCGTTTTCTGCAATACTAAAACGTGAAGGGCAGTAGATGGCTGACAGGGTCAGTGGGCCGGTAGTTGGGTAAATACGTAGCGATGTGGCCTGTAGGTAGTTAATAGCGAATGTCTCCAAAAGATGGTATTTTATACGTCTTTTTGTAAGTATTCCGGTCACTCCGAGTGCTTTGCCGTCTGGGTGGTTGGTCACATGGAATATGTAGCCTGTTATGGTAGGTAGGTAAAAGTGGTGAGGCCACCCTGGCCGCCACCAGTTAGAGCTGAGCTCCGTTTTGAACCACACCCTCGTTTTATTCTTGTCAGCGCCTTCCTCAGTACCAACCCGTGTCATTCAGGTAAGCTAGGATGGCAGCAACTGGCTGCCTTCCAACTTCCCCTAGTGACTTGAGTCGGTGTGCTCCGAAGTGTCGGGCTCTTTGTTTGTTGAGTGCCGGGCAGTGGCACAGCAGATGCTCTGGTGTCTCCTGCTGGCTTGGGTCCTTGCAGCTTTTGCATTGTGGGTTGTAGGGTAGACCCATCTTACAGGCTTGCGTGCCTATTGGCCAGTGTCCTGTGATAGTTGCCGTTACCCTCCTTATGTCCTTTTTGCTCTTGGAGATCAGTTCTGCGGTTCGTTTCCTATTGAATTCTGGCCAGCATAGTTTCGATCTTCTGTGCTCTTTAAATTCGGCCATTAGTTCTGACGTAGTCCGCGCTTTTGCGAGGGATTTCATCGCCGCCTGGCTATCTGAGTATATCCTCACCTTGGTATTTCGGAGGCCTCGACCTATCGCGAGAACCTCCGCCTGGAAAACTGTCGCCGACTCTGGGAGGTGGAAATATTCTTCCACTTCCCAGCTCTCGGCGAAGATTCCGGCCCCTACCCCGCTGCATATTTTTAAGCCGTCGGTGTAGAGTGATACTTCATTCGGTTCGGTTCCCCTCCCTCTCTTCCAGTCTTCCCATATTGGGTGTATAGTGGTGTATGTATTACCGAATCGCAGTTCTAGTCTGTGTCTTCTGTCGTCCGATAGTTTATCTCGTTCAGAAGCTTTCCAGCTTTGACTAGCCTTCAGTCGTACCGCAATTTGTGCTGCAGTGTTCCTGATGAAATGCTCAATCGGTATTATGTTCCCGATGGCATGTGGCTCCTGCGCATGCCGATCTCTGTATCCTTGTGAGTGTCTGGATGTTGTATGCCCTAGTTAATGCTGGCTACCATTCTAGTGCTCCGTATGTAAGTATGGGTAGGGGTATTACAACCGCTGTGTAAAGCCATATTATTATCCTGGGGTGACTGCCCCATTTCTTTTCGAACATCTATCTACAGGAATAGAATGCTATGCTTGCTTTCTGGACTCTTTCGTTAATGTTCTGTTTCCATGAAAGATTCGCATCCAGTATCACTCCCAGATACTTTGCTTGCTGTGATATCTCTAGTTCTATTCCATCTATCTTTGGTTTTGTGAAACTGGGGACTTCTGTTCTCCTTGTGAAGAGCATTAGTTCTGTTTTCTTGGATTTCTGCTCAATCCTCAGGCTTTTGCCCATGCATTGAGTTTAGTGAGTGCCCCTGTCATTAGTTTGCTGATGACGTCGGGGAATGGTCCTGAAGCTAGTAGGACTACGTCGTCTGCGTATGCTACCACTTTTACTCCTTCGCTATTTAATGTTCTCAGTATGTCATCCATGTTTATCAGCCAGAGCAGTGGGAAGAGGACTCCCCCTGAGGTGTGCCCCTCTTCACAAATCTTGAGTGATAAGTGCCACTCAGGTCGGCTGTTATCCTTCTGCTCGTCAGCATTGCGCCGATCCATGCTCTGATGCCTCCTTCTACTCCTATTCCGTTAAGGGTGCTCAGGATGGAATTCGCGTTTACGTTATTAAAGGCTCCTTCTAAGTCAAGGATGGTGGCCATTGCGTAGTTTTTGAAAAGTAGAGCCTTTTCTATGTATCGAACCACCTCATGTAGTGCTGTTTCAGTGGATCGGCCTTTTCTGTACGCGTGTTGCGCATTGGAAAGGCTTCTCTCCGTTCTCGCTCTGATATGGATATGAGGTAAGGCTAATCGGCCTATAATCCTTGTCTTGGATGTGTCCCCTTCTTCCTGGTTTTGGTATGAAGACTACCCCCGCTTCCTTCCATGGAAGTGGTATGTGTGCTGTTTTGATGCATGCTTGGAAGATTGCTTGCAGCCATTTTCCCGTACATGCCTTTGCAGCATTGCTGGTATTACTCCGTCTGGACCTGGGCTTTTATATTTGTCAAAGGAATCTATCGCCCAATGAATTTTCCATGGTGATAATCTCCTCTACTTGTTACTGCTGGTCTGCCCCCTGGCTTTCCACTATTCCGGGTTCTTCTTTTTGGTTTCCTGGGAAGTGTGTATCCGACAGGATCACCAGTGACTCTTCAGCCGACGTTCTTCCTGTCCCGTCGGGCTTGTTTATAAGCGTGGGGCTTGTGTGTCCTCTCGCTATGATTTTGCTTAGCCTAGCAGTGTCTTTGACTCCTTATAGCGATTCGCAGTAGCTACTCCGAGATTCTTTCTTGGCTGTGTAGATCGCCTTTTTATATTCTTTGTGTATTACTTTGTACGGCTGCCAGACTTTGGTTCCGTAACTTGTGTTAAAGGCTTTTCGAACTTTCTTTCTGAGCTCACCTAGCTCTTAGTTGCACCATGGTGAGTATGTCTTCTTAGAGTACGTTAGTCTGCATGACTCTTTATAAGCTTTGTTCAGAATAATTGTGAAGTCTTCGACTTCCTTATCTATTCCTTCCGGGGTAGATCGAGTCTTGATCCTTCTATTATTGACCTTTGACTATACAATCTTTCCGTACTTGTCCCAGTCGGTGTTACGAGGGTTTCGCTTCGGCGCCGTTTCACATATCGGCATCGCGATTTCGAAGAACATGTACCTGTGGTCTGAAAAAGAGTCCTGTTTAGAGACTCTCCATTTTCTTACCTTATAATCGCTATGCTCCATTTGGAGGGTTATATCTAGGACTTCTTCCCAGCCCTGAACACCTTTCGTACTTGAAAAGATGAAAGTGGGCGTGTTTCCTTTATTACAAATAGTATCGTCACGACATATAAAACTATCAAAGAGAGACTCACCCCTTTCGTTTGTCTCCTTACTTCCCCACAGTGTGTGCCTTGTGTTGTCGTCGCACCCGAGGATGAGCATCGTCTTAGTCTCCTCGGGCCACTGCATCACCCTTATGAAAGCTTCGGGTGGTGCTGGTTCGTCGTGGGCCATATTTCCAGAGGCTATTAGTATGTCTGTCCCATCCGCCGCCTTAAATCTTGCCACTGCTAGATATAAGTTGATGAGATTGGGGTAGGGAAGAGCATTAAGGGATTCTTTTAATAAATTTACCCGCTCTCGGCCTACCTGTCGAGTTTGTGTATAATGTCGTATATCCATTTATGGCCATGTCAGAGATTTGCCCGTCCCTTATCCATGGCACTTGTATGAGGCCGATGTCGATGTCCTTCTCCCGGGGAAGGACCCCCAGATTAGCTGAAGCTTGGGAACTGCGCTTCAGGTTGATCTGAACGACTGTCGGTATTAAATCGGGGTGATGTTGGGGGTGCTGTCGTCGATTGCCAAGTGGTCCAACAGCTTGTTGGCATCCTCGACATCGTCTTCTAGGGTATCGTCCGGTTCGTCTGGGAAAATTTTTATCTTAGCCTCCCTAATGCCGCACCGGACGTTGTTGTCTGCTGCCTTAAGCTGTTCTAGGCAGCGCTGGTTGATCAGGAACAGATATGGCTGGCTGGACTTCATTTCCCGTTCTGCTTTTAGGATGGCCCAGTCCTCCATATCGACTCCCTTGTTCATAGCTCGCAGAGTCTTTATGGCTAGACAGCCCCTTGGGTAACCAAATGCGAGCTCTGGGTCTCCTTGGGATGTCCTTGGCGGGGACCAGCTGAATGCTCATCCCCTTTCATGCGTTGCCTAGTCTGGCAACGCAGACGCCCAGGAAGTCCCGCGAGAACTCATTGTCGCACCTCATTAAACGGTGCCCTCTAACCATTTCTGAGGAGTCAAAGGAGGGTGACTGACCCGTTGGCTCGGACAGTATCTTGTCGGTAATCATCTCCGCCAACTGGGTCTCGACCTCCTCCCATTTCTCCATCAGAAGTCGCCCATCATCATTGAGCTCGTCTCCAAGTGCCATTACGAGGCTGTCTTCGGCCACCTCGCTGAATTTTTTAGCCGGCTTGACGAATGTAGTCGGTCTCGGTGCGCCCTTTGCGTCCTTGGCTCTCTTCGGAGCACTCTCGCTCACCTCTTGTGAGCCGTTGCGCTTCGCTTGGGGAGGCAGGAACGCTTCTGGGTGCTCCTTCTCATAGCGCTCGTATTCCTTGACTACTGCAAGGAACCTGGCTTTGTCAATGTCGCGCGGGTCGGCTTATCCCTCAGTTTCAATTCTCGCGATTTTGGCGTTGCTGGTGGGTCCACGGTTTTGTCTTCTCGTTTTCGCCCGTCGCTTTTTCGCTACTTTGCGTTGGTTGTGTCGCTTGAGGTGTGCTAGTTTTGCACTTCCCTCTAAATTGGACAGAGCCAAAGTCTCATCGTCTGAGCGCAGTAGCTCCACCTCGTCCAATTCTATCTCCGTTGACGGGTGATGGTGTTTTACCTCCCCCGCGAGGTCCGAAGCGGATTTTTTGGTTGTGTTCATGTTCATAATAATCATTTAGGTTTGGACGCCAGGAGTGGTTGTTGGTGGCGTGAAGATGTTTAGTTGAGCAGAATGTTGATATTGTACGGATTGCGTCTCCGCTCTTATTGGAATCCACCAACAAAACACTAACATCTCTTTCAACGTTTCCTTTATTGGAATCCACCAATGAATATACAAAGTCTTCAGACACATCACACAAAACTAATTCTTTGGGAATCTCCTCTGTCATACTCCATAAAGCCCCATGCGGATACTTATATGTCCGCATAATAGTCAAACATTTTAATGTATAGCGATCCCCCCCTTCCAGCACCTCTGTCACCATGAATAGGCCTTTAAGCTTTTGGTCTACTTTTGTTTGGTTTCTCTCCTCATTTCCGAATAAAACATATTTGCCAACTTTGAAACTTTTGATTTTGGACTTGTTCCCATCAAAGCTAGCCTTGTCATACAACGCGTTCTTTTTCATATTTTCTTTTGCCATATTTCTTACAAAATTTACATCTTGATTATTTCTTCCCCATATTCGTAACATATAAAAAAAGATCTTGCTTCTTTTCCAATTAACAATTCAAGAGGACTAGCTTTTCTTACACGATTTGTTGTACATTTAATAGACAATTGTATGTCTCCTAATGTATCTTGCCAAGATCGTTGGCTGCTCTCAATAGTAGTCAACTTTTTACTTTTTACCAAGCTCATTTACTCGACTAGCCCCTGTCGCAACTAAATGTAATTACATTTTTTCATAAAACGGAATTCTCTAAAGGATGCGCCTTTAAGGCATCGACCTTGGTCTGTAATGACTCGCGTTGGTAATCCAAATACCGATATGGCTGAATTCGAAGCGTTTATACAGCTTTCACTATTAATATTCACTGTACGGTGCACATAAACAATTTTTGTGAATGCGTATATTTGTACAATAACATGTCATTTGATCTTTCTTACCACTTAACTTTCCGGTGATGTCCACATATATGGGGTAGTTTGGAATCTCCACCTTGGACATGGGGTGAAGTTATATTAGCAACTTTCCCGAAGAAGGTTTAGTTAACTTACAAGTGATGCAATTTTCTTCGAATTTACGGACGTACTTGGTCATATGCTCGAACCAATAATATTCATACATTTTGTCCACCTTTTTTTTCCCAGCCAAGGTGTATAGCTGCTCCATGAACATGATTAACTACCGACTATTTACAAGTTCTCGGGACTACTGGAAGACATCGAATTTTGACATTTCCCTGAATTTGTCGGAAA
Organism: Drosophila watanabei; assembly: GCA_008042575.1. Lineage (NCBI taxonomy): Eukaryota > Metazoa > Arthropoda > Insecta > Diptera > Drosophilidae > Drosophila > Drosophila watanabei. Next base: position 6,466 of record VNJS01004755.1, read on the forward strand.
AGCATCTTTGAGCGCAACTCATAAGTTCTTACCAGATTCTCCCCAAGTTCATTATTGAGAATCTTCGCAACTATCGTTTAAATCTCGGGATCTTCTTGTTGCTCGGCAAGAAGCCAGTTATCAATTATTTCAGCTTTCTGTTTTTTCTACACCTACATAAAATGTCGTTCTAACCGATTTATTTATGGGGTTACGCGAAAAAGAATCAGCATGAGCCATTTTAGCTCCTGGAGTATATTGGATGTCAAAGTTAAAAGCCTGCCCCTTTCGGTAAACTTTTGGCGCAAGTTCGTTTTTATTGCGTGTGGCTTTAGCGAGTTGCAGTCAGTGAATACAACAAAACGTCGACCATGTACATAAATAGTGCCTAAAATGTTTCATGGAATTGTGCACAGGTAAAGATTCAATCTCATATGAGTGATAACGCGACTCTGCAGGAGTTGTTTGTTTGCTTAAATATTCGATAACGCGAGGATTATTTTTTATATTATGGAGTAAAGTAACGTAGTACCCATCCATACTGGCATCAGTATGCAGTTTGATGTTGTACTGAAGATAAAATATATCAAGAACGGGCTCATCTGTTAATGTGTTGACAACTTTCTTACGAATTTTCGATTCAGGCTCCAAATCTTTAACTCCAAAAGCAGATAACAAGTTCAAGCGTGAATCAAATATCTATAATCTTAACCAACTGTGACGTAGCGATGGGGGACCCCCCGATCGCAACCATCCTAGAGCCGTAACAACGGACCAGATGCTAAAATCCCCTGGCGCAAAGTATATGACCATTTCCAGAACTGATCCCGGACTTGACCTCAACAACATCAACCCATTCCTTGTAAAAAAACAAATCGACTTCACATGTGGCGGCAAAATCAAAGAATGCAAGACTCTCCGGAATGGAACACTATTGGTTAAACCAAAAACTACTGTTCAAGCTTGTAAACTACTGAAGCTTAAGGCATTCGCTCCCAACATAAACGTTAAAGTCTCTGTTCATAACTCCCTTAACTCAACTAAGGGAGTTATATACTCAAACGATTTGAGGGGAATAGAAGAAAACGATATTTTACAAGAACTCTCATCTCAGAAAGTAACTGAAGTACGTAAGATACTTAAACGAGACAACGGCGTTCTCAAGGAAACCGGACTCATAATCGTAACATTCAACATGCACAACCTTCCGGAACATGTGATGATTGGCTATCATCGAACTGCAGTCAGTGTTTATATACCATTATTCATAAGATGTAACAACTGCTTCAAATACGGCCACCTACATAAATTCTGCAAAAACAATAAACTATGCTATAACTGTTTAGAATAACGACATATTGACACGAACTGCAATGAGAAATGCAATATACCCCAGAAATGTATAAACTGCAACATCGAACAATTAGCAAGCCCACACAACTCTACCAGCAAGAAATGTCCAGTCTTTCTTATACAGCAAGAGCTCCAAGCTATTAAAACCAGGGCCCGTAAATAATGATTATTCATGTTTTCTTTAAACAAAAAAATCATTCACTTGGAAAAGCCGCATAAAAAAACTAAATACACCAGTCTGCTGCTATTTGGGCGATATTCCAAGATACGCAATGATTGCAGATTTGAAGATTTTTATATATTTTATCCAATTTAATTTATCAATTTTTGAGTTTTTTTCATTCACTTAAAGAATAATTTTTATCATTGTAAGCGAAAAAAATAACACTTAAAAAATAATCATTATTTTTTGAGCGATATTTTTTCGCTCAAAATATCGCTCAAAGTCGAATATCTTTTTAATTAAAGGTCTTTTTTTTTTACATAAACCTATAAAGTAAGTGAAGACGAATCTGAAATATTAATTCTTCCAGGCCTCCAGCTACATCTTACGCCGACCTCTGCCCTAGCTCCAGTAAAAACACAACAGACAACAACAAACCACTAGCAACAAAGAAATTACCAACAACGAGGACGAGGAGCCATGTCGGAAACTTGGTCTCCGATAAAAAAGAAAAACAAGAAAGGAAGCTAACTTCGGCACGCCGAAGTGTGTATACCCTTGCCGATTTCAATTGCATTATTCATAATCTAACCCTATCTATTTTTAAATGAATTACTTTCAACTCAATTTTATTTTTACCGTTTAACATATTTTAACATTTTTACATGTAAAGTAAAATGTAATTTACCTCCACATATACCGATCGTTTATATGGCAGCTATATGATATAGTCGTCCGATTTCTATGAAATTTACAACAAAATTCTGAAAAAATATAAAGTACTAGTATATAAAAAAAGAAGAAGTTATGTTGAAAACTGACAAAGTTACAATTTTGTTGTACAAATTTCCCGACCATTCCTATGGCAGCTATAGGATACAGTAGTCCGATCTTTATAAAATTAAATCCTAAAATCTAGAATAATATATATAGCTTATAACCGAGAGTTGATTGAAATATGTTGAAAAGCAGTGAAGTTATAATTTTTTTTTTGTATGGCAGCTATATGATATAGTAGTCCGATCTGGCCCGTTCCGACTTATGTACGGTTGAGAGTATATAGAAGACTGTCTGCAAAGTTTCAATCAGATAGCTTCAAAACTGAGGGACTAGTTTGCGTAGAAACGGACGGGCAGACGGACAGACGGGCATGGCTAGATCGACTCGGCTGTTGATGCTGATCAAGAATAAATATACTTTATAGGGTCGGAGATGACTACTTCACTGCGTTGCAAACTTCTGACTGAAATTATAATACCCTGCAAGGGTATAAAAATCACACAAATATTACTGAACATACCAAAACGCATAATACCTTCCATAGAAAAAGACGCAAAGAAACCCAAAACAAGCATAACCTCCTCAAGCGATCCTGGGGAGATGGACATTTCGTAAAGAACATTCAACTCAGGTTGTATCTTCAATATTAATCTTGTTAAGAATTATCCAATGGAACATCAAAGGAAATAGAAATAACTACCCAGAACTACAAATCCTCATTAAGCAATATCACCCCAAAATTATAGCACTCCAAGAAACTCACCTTAAAAATATAACTTCATTACCAACACCCAATAAATTTTCCGTATATTGCAGTAATAGCAATAATACCTTCGGAGGAGCAGCCCTCCTAGTACACAACTCTATCTCCCACTCACAAAAAATTCTCAACATAGTTTTTGAAGCCATTGGGATATTAATACAATCGAAAAAAAATATAGATCTCAAATCCACATATATCTCCCCTTCACAACAATTCAACCAAAGAAACCTGGAAAATGTTCTTGCACCCTCTACCCCTCACGCTATCGTTTTAGGCGATTTTAACAGCTGTCATCCATATTGGGGCTCCTCTAGAGCAAGCGGCAACACAATAGCCAAATTCATTGACAAAACAGATTATATACTACTAAACGACAAGTCCCCTACACATTACTCAACTAACAACACCCTAACTTATATTGCCACAGCCAACATATCCCCAGATCCTCCTCTTAGATGATATACACGGTAGTGACCACTTCCCAATCCTAATCTCCATATTCGCAAGCCCTTCCCCCCCCCCCACACACACATTCATACCCAAACCCTCTTCAAACTCAAAAATGCGAACTGGGACCTCTTTAGAGAACACATCATCAAACATTCCTCACACACACAACCCAGTAACAGTACAAACAAAGAAGCAGCTATTATTAAAAAGCACTAATACAAAGTGCCCACCTATCCATACCACAAAATACAACCTTCTCTCTTCCACGTACTGTTCCCTGGTGGAACCAAAACCTAGCTCTCCTAAAAAAAAAATCTAAAAACCGCCAATGGAGGATCCTTAAAAACAATATCAATACAGAAAACATCATAGAATACAAAAAAGCTAACGCCATTTTCAAAAGATCAATTAGGGAAGCTAAAAAAGCCGCCCTCTTAAGCTTCACCACCGAAATTCAGCCCAACTCTGACCCCGCAAAAATGTGGGCAAACATCAATTAAAATACAACAATAGACCCAACTGAATTAGGTAACACAGGAAAAACAGGAAAGAGACTTTAACTTCTCGACCGACTTCCGCACAAACAAAATGCTCCTTACTCCCCACAATTCATTCGCCCCATCCTTAACAGCCTTAGAAATAGAAAAAAAACATAAATCCAATAGAACTAAACTCTGCCATCAATTCACTAAAAGGGCATACACCAAGACAAGATCGTATTTCTTACACCATGATTAAAAACACACCCATCTCGTTCAACTTTAGAATCCTGCAACACTTCAACAACAATCTTAATTTCCACATTGCCCAATCCTATAAGCTAAGTCTTATACTACCAATCCTTAAACCCAATAAACCCCAAACCAACCCCGACTCCTACCGAACCATTTCCCTTAACCCATGCAGAGCGAAAATATTCGACAAAGTTATCGCGAATAGGCTGTGGTAGTTGGTTTTAACAAACAAACTCATTCACAACAACCAATTTGGTTTTAAAAGGGGCAGGTCTGTCCAAGTCAGCCTTCTATATGTGGACCACCTTGCTACCAGATCCTTATCCCTAAAAAAACATATCTCTATTATTTCTCTCAACTTTGCACAGGCTTTTGACAAAATTGGCATCCACTCTGTCATTCACCAACTGAAAGAATGGAAACTTGGTCCCCGCATTTTTAAATGCGTATGGAATTTCATGACGTACCGAAAAATTAAGCTTCCCACTTGACAACGTTATTCCTCAAGGGTCCCCTACATCAGTTATTCTCTTTCTCATAGCATACAACTCCCTAACCAAAATAATCTCCATTTTAAAAGAACTTAAATGTACGGCATATGCAGACGATTTTCACCTAATAATGCAACATAATCGTAACAACAACCCTCAAGTTAACCTTACATCTCTTTTCCATAAAATCGGAGCATGCTGCTCTTACTCAGGTCCTTCAATCTCCCTAGATAAATGTCAACTACTTCACATATGCCGAAAGAGATTTTGCAGGGCAAACATCATCACAGATTCCATCAACATTCCAACCACTGATCAAACAAAAATACTAGGCCTCACAATCAACCAACGATACAACTGGAATCCTCACATTAACAACCTTAAATTATTTCCCTCCCATCCCCTCAATATCATAAAACACCTGTCCTCAAGAAAATACAACTGCAACACAACCTCCCTCATACAAATTGTTAACTCCATCATCATCTCCAAAATTGACTACTGCCTACCCGTATTCGGGAAAGCTCCCACCTCCATTTGAAGCCGCCTAAAAATGCCTCAAAACGCCGCTCTAAGAGCAGCTCTTGGGGCATTTAGAACAACCCCCACAAATAATCTCCTAATTGAAGCTAAAATTAATTCTCTTGAAAACAGATGCAAACTTTTAACCAGAAAACTCGCAACAAAACTTATTCTTTCCCATGACTCTCCCAGCGAGGAGGTGGAGTCTTAATTGCCGTTGACTCTTCCCTTATCTCTGAGCTGGTGGTTCTCGACGATTTGACCGACTGTGAGTTTATTTGTGTAAAGCTATCGTTTCCACGTAGTTTTATATATATANGCAGTTTAGTGTCGGACTTGTGTATGTGAATTGAATGTGAATTTAGGAATAAGAGAAATATATATATATATTTGTATATGTACGCTTGGACACCAGCGGATCACAGGGCGACGAAGTAGGGGGCCAAGAAAGGCTAAGTACTTTTGCACTTAAAAAAAAATGAAAAATTCACTGCGGCTGGGCGTATGTCTGTATA